>JAMKQA010089824.1:0-17082 GCA_024699735.1 Posidonia australis
TTTTACTGCGTTTTAGTGTTTTATTAGGTCATGTGGGCTAGTGTGAACCTAATTGGGCTTGTGTGAGCTAGGGTTTTGGTGGTTGCGACCAGAGCATCAACCGGAGGAGCCTACTGCCAAATGAGCTCAAAATTGGGGTGTCTACAATATGAATGCCATGACAAGACTAGATGGATGCGCATGATGGTATGCAAAAACTGCGAAGAAATCCACATGAAATGACGAAATCACAAAGTATGACACGACAAAGAAAATCACATGAAATGACGAGATTTTTGCAAAGAATGGTTCAGAAAATCATACAAGCCTTAAGAAAATCAAAATTGTAAACAACTCTGGCTAGCAGAATCATGAAAAACATTGTGGAAATCCGGGTGGAAAAATTGCGAAGAAGTCCACATAAAACAGGCAAACTTTGACATGTGAAGTAATTCACATAAAATGACGATGTTTTTGTAATGAAAGGCTCAGAAAATCACATCAGTGTCAAGGGGATCAAAAATACAACAGACCCAAATTATTAAAAACATAGAAAACACCATGGAGATCTGAATGGAAAAATTGTAAAGAAACCCACATAAAACAGACAAACGATGACCTACGAAGAAAATCACATAAAATGACAACGTTTTTGTAAGGAATGCCTCGAAAAACCATACCAATATCAAAAAGATAAAAAGTGTAGTCAACCCAAACCTTCGGAATCATGGAAAAAGTTGTGAAAATTAAAAGGGAGAAATAATCCACAAATGAACCAATGTGGGCCTTTTGGTTAGTTCGTGTACGTCTTCGAGCGATGAAATCCAAATCAAATCAAAAGAAAATCTGAAACGTAGGGATAACTCAAATCGAAAGTCGGGTGAGGGATTCCGAAAACATAGTGAAGAAAAAATCCATGAAAGAAACGCATAAGATGCAAACTCACTTAAAAAGGAGAGACTGATGCGCAAATGTGATTAAAACTATATGAAATGCATGAATAAGTGCCTAAATGTGTAAAAATGCTAAGGAATGACTTGGACAAGGACTATGCAAGATCGAGTGCAAAAACTAAAATGCGTGCACATGGATTAGTGGCATTGAGGGAATTTGGTCATTTTGATGGTCAGGTGTGATAAATGCATGTATGGGGATGACGCATGATCTAAATTATGTCAAAATGTGTGTCGAATGTCAAGAAAATGTTATTGTGAGAAAACGTGAAAAGGATAAGATTTTAAAAACCATAAAAAGATATAAATACAACAAAGGACAAACACAAGGACAGAAAAGCAAAATTCACAAAAGGATGAGAACTTGGATCAAAAATGTATTCATGACTTCTATTCTAACATGCATATGATGGATCAAATGTGAATGTAGCACTGAGATATGTGAAAATTGCACTTGGGTAATTTCCTGAAAACTTAGGGTCGAAATTGCAAAATTCACACATAAGTGCGAATATGATTAAAATGTGTGACTAAAGATCAATTTACAGTGAAAACATGATTTGTAAATGGAATCTATGATTAAATGCAAAATGTGAAATACAATGAGTGAAAAATATCAGAAACATGCAAGAAAACATTTAAAACCCTAAATGATGGATTTAAAACTCATCTAAGGGTCTAGATGCAAATTTCCTATGCTTAGGGATTGTTTATTAAGAACTCAGGGACTTATATGTAAAATTTCAAGGCCTGAATGTGATAAAAATTGGACTTTTATATTGGTCAGTGTAATTATGAGGTTTCTTAGGGTTCAAGATGCAAAATGCACAAAGAAAACTCATTTTTAAAAGTTCTAGGGGCTCAGAGCAAAATATTAGGACCTAAATGCAAAGAAAATATGAAAACAGGGACCTAAGCGTGATAAAACATTCATGAATGCATTAAGAATGTAAAATCCAAATATGTAGGGAATTATATGCAAAACTTACAGAGATAATAAAAGAATTAAAGCTTTTTAAAACTACAGGGATTAAAATATAAAAAAAGTAGGACCTAAATCAAATAAAAAAGAACCCAAATGTAACATCCTAAGGACCTAAACCTAAAGGATCTAACCTAAAAAAGTCTTCTTCGAAGTTCACCGGCACTCTGAACTCCGACAAGGGCTCCAGCGAGTTGCTAGCGGCGGCGTGGCGACAAAGGGACTCTAGCGGTGGTCGCGTGAGCCAGAGGGTGACACGGCGAGGCTCCCCGGCGCATTGGACAAGGCTGAGGGAGCTTGGGATGCTTCCCCCACCTCTGGCTCCAGCGAGGTGGGCTGTCAGCGTCGGGGAGGATGATGGCGTGATGGTTGGAGGCGTACAAGCATCGGGACGGCACGGCGGGGAGTGGAGAAGCTCCTCGGAGTCACAACGAGGCTCTGAGATGCATCGGTGTGGACAGGGGTGACCCAAGGTGTCCCCCTCGTCCCCTGCGTCGACGTCGGGAGTTGCAGCGGTGATGGTAGAGGTTCGGTGGCTACGAAGGAGGCGTGGCAGGTCAAGGGAGCTCCTAGCAAGGGGACAAGTCTTCTGGAGGTGGTCGTGAGTGGTAGGGGTGTCCGGAACACTCCAAGGGCTTCTCGACGGCGGTTGGTGGTGCTGCGGCGACGGCGACGGCGACGGCAGGGGGTCTCCGGGTCCACGAGAGGCCAAAGGATCTCTTCCAGAGCAAGGGAGCTCCGAGAGGAGGAGGAGGAAGAGGTAGGAGGGGTCTCAGAGACCTCCTCCCATCACAGGGGCTATGGGCTCGCCGGAGGTGGTGAACCCATCGCTGGAGAGACGCGACGAGGCAGACAAGGTTGCCAACTCCGACAAGCTGGCCTAGAGGGGTTCTACGGGACCTAACTAAACGTGAATCGAAGGTTAAGGGAGGAGGGATTACGTGGATGAGTGTTCTCGTGGTCTTCGGTGGCAGCGGCGGCGCTCCGGCAATGCTCTGGTCGCTGAGGTAGGGGGCTTCTGGGCTGAAAAATCGACTAGAGAGGTGCTCCGATGGTCTTGTGGACTAGCTAGGTTCTGGAGGTCGGTTTACACACGTTGGGGGCCTTTGAAGCTTGGTCTGTCGGCGGCGGAATGTTTTAAACTCCGGTGGGCTTCCTTCACGTCGTCGATCCTCCTCAACGGGGCTTGGATGTCGTCTGATGCTTGAGTGAGCTGGAGGAGAGCGGCCGGAGATCACAGGAGGATTAGGGATCTGCTCTGAGGATTTGGGGAGTCCATTGGAGATGACGTCGGAGATTGCGAGGGTCACCGGCGACGGTTGGAATTATTTCTGTTCATTACCTAAGTTGTTGATTAGGTGGTTAAATGGGGTATTGGGCCTGCGATTGGGCTGTGTTTTAGGGCTTTTCCTGGTTTTTGTGTTTTGGAATTTTTTTATGGATTTTAGGGTTTTGGTTTAAAGGTTTTTAAATAGATTTTAGGGTTTTTTTTTAAGTTTTTAATTGTGTTTTATGATTTTAATTAAATTTATGATTAAGGTTTAATTAATTGGTTTTAAATAAGGGTTTTAATTATTTTAGGTTTTTGTTTTATTTTTGTTTTGGGATTTTCATGGATTTTAGGGTTTTGCTTTTTGGTTTTTAATTTGGACTTTGTGATTTAAATTTGATTTTTGATTTTAGTTTTGAATTAGGGTTTTAACTATTTTAGAGTTTTTATGGTTTTAATTATTTTAATTTTAGGATTTTAGATTTTAATTAGGATTTTGACTTTAATTAGGGATTTCACTTAATTAATTGGGTTTTAAGTGAGTTTAAGTGGATTTTACATAATTTTGACTTGAATTAGGATTTTTGTTTGATTAATTGGATTTTAAGTGGATTTTATTTAATTTTGACTTGAATTAAGGTTTTCACTTGATTAATTTTGGGTTTTAAATGTTTTTTGTTTGGTTTTAATTTTAATTAGGTTAGAGTGGACTAATGTGGGCTTAAGTGGGCTAGGATATTTGGTGGTCGCAACAAGCGCATCTTCCAGAGGAGCTTGCTGCCAAGTGACTTCAACATCAAGGTGTCTACACATTGTAAATAGATTATATGAAAATTAATTACATTTTGTGTCACTTTTGAACACAACGCTTTGTGAGATTTTTGTAAAGATATTTAATGATTTAACATGCGAGAGAAGCCATTTAAGGGGATTCAATGGATACTAGAACTCCCTTGATCCGCGCCACTATATCTTCGTCTGTCCAGCCCATTCTTGATCCTTCCTTCCACTACTTCATTGGAAGCTTGGTCTCTACTGGAAAGAAGGTTTACTTCGGTGTCTAAGTTTCATCTCAACACACTCAAGGATCAACTTCGCAATCTCAAGAAAAAAATTGATCAAACTATTGATGACCACCTCCTTAATACCAAAAACATCTCCGACACTGTGGCCATTGTTGGAACACCCATCTCTAAATCTGATTTAATGGACTTAATTACAGATGAACTTCAACATGAGTACCAAAACTTTATTACATCACTTAACTTTAGATCTATCATCATTGATGAATTTTACGAGCTTTTGCTTCAAGAATCTTTCCTTCATCAAAGACTCAACCCCTCCTTTGTTCCTACAATTGATGCAGCATTTACAACTTTCACTCAATCTAGTCCTTCAATAACTTCCAGTCATGGTCGTGGTAAAGGTGGACGATTCCGTGGCAGGGGGCGTGGTAGAGGAGGATGTCACGTTAACTTCAACTCCTCCTACAATCCTCAAAACTCAACTCCTCTTCTCCCCACTCCCTCTTCCATTAATACGACTGTTCCTTGCCAGATTTGTGACAAATAGGGTCACACTGCCAGAAACGTGCAATGAATGGCATAATCATGCCTACACGACGCAATCCTCCTCTGATGCTATGTCCATTCTCAATCTTGGCAGTCCATCAGAAACATCATGCTGTTTCGACTTCGGCATCACATAACACATGACGAATTCTTCCAAACATCTGGCTAATCCACAATCATATTTAGATACACGATCCATTCTAGTTGGTAATGGGTCTCCCAATTACACACATTGGAAACTTGTCTATTTCTTCTTGCCATGGCTCCATTCCTTTCTGGAATGTCCTTTTGGTTTCGGTGCTCAGGAAGAATCTTCTCTCTATTAAGCAATTTTTTCATGATAATCATTGTATTTTCCTAACGGATCATTCTGGTTTCACTATAAAGGACAAATTCACTGGTAAGATTCTCCTCCTTGGCCATAGCAATGATGGTTTTTATCACGTCTTCGTTCCCTCTTCTTTTAGTGCTTTATTTGCTGTTGTTGGTAGTTGTGCATCTTCTAGTACCTAGCACAGTTGGATGGGTCATCCATCTTCTACTGTGTTACGGACCCTCTTCCGTTGTCACAACCTTCCCACCACTACTACATCCTCCGTTCAATGCTCTATCTGCCCACTTGGCAAAGCTCATTGATTTCCTTTCTAGAAACGTGAACGTCACTCTACTTCACCTCTTTAGCTTCTTTACATTGATGTTTGGGGACCAACACCCGTGCAATCCATATCTGGTTTTGTTTACATACTTACTGTGTTCAATGACTTCTCCCACTTCATGTGGATTTTTCTGTTATATTGTAAATCTGATGTATTACAAACTATCTCCAACTTTAAAAAGCTTATTGAGAATCAATTAAATTCTGCTGTGAAAAGGATTCAATTTGATGGTGTTGGAGAATTTGCCAATTGACGTTTTCAATCCTTTGTTCAAAATGGCATTCATTATTGATTTACATGTCCTTGTATTTCTTCTTAGAATGGTGTTGTCAAACAAAAGCATCGTCATCTCACTAAGATGGGGAGATGCCTTTTTTTTTAGGTCGGTCTTCCACCCTCTTACAGGCTTTTTGCCTTTGAGATGGCCACCCACCTTATCAATCGACCTCCATCTCCTGTTCTGGACAACTACACTTCGTATGAACTTTTCTATAATAAAATTCTAGATTATAATGCACCCCGTATCTTCGGTTATGCCTATTACCCTTTATTGCTTGGTCTATCTCATACTAAACTTCAACCCAAATCCACTCTCTGCATTTTTCTCGACTTGTCTACCAATCACAAAGGTTATAAGTGTTTTGATCCTCACACTGGTAAAATCCATATATCCCATCATGTTATACCTTCAATGAGAACTGGTTTCTTGGCAAAACCAAATGCCTCTCTTCTTCTTTTGTTGCTCAAAGATTTCTCCCCACACTTTTTTATTTCTCCACTTCATCGTTTTCATTCCACTACCATTAATATCAATGTTCCTGGCCATACTTCTCCCCGCATATCGTCACCTCCTTTCAATACCAACATCTTAGCCTCCTCTCCGGTAACCTCACCACCTGGCTATACTCCATCATCTTCTACCTCCAGCACACCTCCTCGCAAATTCCGTTCCTTGGCTGGCATTCTCTGTCAAACTTCTCCTCATCCTTTGCCACAAGCCCTTGCCACCTCTATTACTGACATACGGCTTCATGAGCCCTCCTCCTACACTAAAGCCAAGCAGTATTCACATTGTTTAGCTGCAATGGAAGACGAATTCAATGTACTTCAGCACAATCACACGTGGTCCCTTGTTCCATTGAGCGCTCAACAAAATATGATTGGTTATCGTTAGGTATGTTTTGTTAAACGAATATTCACCAACGTTGTTGAATGCTATAAAGCCAGACTTATCGCCAAAGGTTACCATCAGCAACCCAGTGTTGATTTCGACCAAACGTACAGTCTGGTGGTTAAACACACCACCATTCGGCTTATTCTTTCTTTGGCTGTCTCTCTCTGGACTAGGCTCTCAAGCAACTTGACGTTCGCAATGCCTTTTTGCATGGTCATCTTGAGGAGGAACTCTTCATGCAATATTCGTTCGGGTTTCGAGACCCTCTTTGGCCAAATCATGTTTGTCGGCTTCGGAAAGCTCTCTATGGTCTCTAGTAGGCACCTCGTGCCTGGTTTCATGGACTGCAGACATTTCTTCTCTCTTATGGATTTCGCACCAATCGCTCAGATAGTTCTTTGTTTATCTGGCATTCTCGTGGCCATACTATAATTATCCCTGTCTATGTCGACGACCATATTATCATTGACTCCAACTCAGCTGCGATACATTATTTCATTTCTACTCTTTGCTTCACCTTTGATTGTCATCGGTTTGGGCCTCTTGGATTCTTCCTCGAACTTGATATCCATGCACTATAGACTCTCTTCTTTTTAGTCAAGCTTGGTACGCATCAGATCTCTTGAAGAAATTTAACATGGACTTGTGCAGTCCATGTCCTACACCTATGGTGTGCAGCTCTTCGTCTTTCCGATAGGCTGATTATCCTCTATTAGACTCACCAACTCTCTTTTGGAGTATCATCGAGGGACTCTAATGTGTACGTTTTAATTAACCGTAAGTGCACAGCGTACTATGTAGTACGTATACAAGTACAAGTAAATTCCATAGAGACTCGTGACTTTCAAAACTTTGACTGTTAAACGTGAATTAGAAAATTAAGAAATATGATGATGGATTATATCTAAAGTTAATTAAAAGAAAGGAATCACGAAGAAACTATAAATAGTAAAATGCACATCTAGAGTTTCTATTCATTAGATCATATAGTAGATCATGCAAATATCGAGTTTATCTCATCTTTTGCAACAAGTTCTAATTATCAAGGATTATTATTAGACAAGAATAATGCATGAAGATAAAATATCTATTATGCAATATTAAGATTTAATATGTCAATAACGAGAATAAATTATAAAGAAACATGATTCAATAATGATCTATCAAGATGCCTGTTAACATAATATACCAAGATTAAAAGATATATGAAACGTTTCTTATTTCCAAACAATAATCATTAAGTATAAACCATGAGAATACATGATTAACAATGATTTATCAAAATATAATTGTAAAAGTAGATAATAAGAAAGAGTCAATAATCATGAAGCATAGAAGATGAGATGAAATTAAATATTGCAATCATATCTTGGATCTAACTTTAAAAACTCTAGATACAAAAAGTGATTTAGCCTAGCATGATAACGAAAAACATTGAAATAAGAGTTGAAGAAGGAGAACTGCAAGACATAATTGAAATGAAAAATAAACTTATATTAATAAAACCTGAGATTACACTAGAAGAACTTGAAGATCTCCCAAAACAAAAGAGAAACAGTCTAATTAGAACTTCAGCTTTTGAATTCAAGTGTAGAAGCTAACTTATGGCAAGAAGCTGTCATAACGTAGCTTCTGGAAACGTAAAGGAATGACTGTTCCAAAAGCTACATGCTTCTAAGAAGTTAGTAGTATTTGGTAGAACTGTTGGACTATTATAACTTTTGGAGAGAAGCTACATGTTCAAAAGCTGTCCAAAAGTTCTACCAAATGGACCCTAAGCTTGAAGGTGAAAGATGATCCCCCAGAATCTACATAAAGAGTCATTTTATAGACTTACAGGGTTAATCCCCGTTTGGAAATAAATCTGCTATGCAATTACAATTTCTTATGTTTGGAAACAAATAAGGAAGAAGAATATTTCGAAAATCTTGGAGTATCAGTGCTGATCTTTTCAAAATTTTGATTTCATTTTAATTATCCACTTTATCTTGATGATCTGATCATGCATCTGAAAATATTCTTTGGAGATTTGATTTTGCAACCTTCGTAAATCTTTTGGAGATTTCAATCTATTCTTCTAAAAGCAATCCCATTTTGCCATTTTTCCTTCCATTTATTCCAAACCTAAGTCTCTACATACATTGCGTAAAACACCTTCGAGAAGCATTATTTATATACAAAATAGATAAATATGAAACATGAAATATGTAACAATAATGTGCTCATCACTCTTGTATTTTACCCTATCACAGCTTGACATCATCTTTACTGTCCATTCTTTTTTGCAACATCTTCAAAGTCCCACTTGTGCATATCTCAAGAACGCCACCAAGAGGGTCCTTCGCTATATCAAAGGCACACTTCAACACAACATCTGCTTCCGGAAGCCTCCTCCTAACTCTTCACTGCATTTACAGGCCTTCACTGATGCTGATTGGGCTAGCAATCTTATAGATCATTGCTCTGTTTCTAGCAGCTGTGTTTTTCTCAGTGGCAACCCAGTCTCTTGGCTCGCTAAAAAGCAAACCACCGTCTCTCGGTCAAGCACAGAGTCTAAGTATTGTGCCATTGCAAACATTGTCATTGAGTTACGTTGGCTTTGTTACCGTTCCTCTTCATCGATCGGAGATTCATTGTGACAACCTCTTAGCTATTCAACTCAGTCACACCCCTATATTCCACGGAAGAACTCGTCACATTGAAATCGGTTACCATTTTATCCGCGAGCTCATCACCAAAGGCTCCTCAAACTCAGTTGTGTACCTTCTTTTCAATAGGTTACTAATGGATTTACTAAAGCTCTTTTTACAAATTGTCACCAGTAGTTCTGCGCTAAGCTTTGTCTTTACTTCCGTCCATCACGATTGAGGGGGCGTAATGAATGAAACTGTCTACATATTATTCCTGTATTTTGTACTTTATACCGTCTAGATGTTTCTAGCACCATCTGTTGTTATGCCAGCTCATCCCTCTCTCATGTATAAAGTGTTGTGCACTGTGTACGTAATGAGATAACACCATGAGAGCATTTCATTCTTTAGCTTCTTCTTTGACTTCTCTTCTCTTCTTTTTCACAATTTTGTCTCATTATGTTGTCATTCTTATCTGTGAGTTTTTTTGTTGTCATTGGATTGCCATTCATTTTTCATATGTTACAATTACCATTATACTTATGTCATTTTATCGTCATTCATCTGTTGCTTTGATATGATAGCACAGTGACAACAACATAACAAACAGTTACGAATGATCTAAAAGTATATCTATAGAAACTACAGGAGATCTGGACTCTAGCCATGTAACGTTAATCTGCTTTCTCATAGAAAATTATCTTTAATGCTATACAAACTAACACATAGTCTTAGGATTTGTTTGATAAAATTTTAGGTAGCTTTTGAATATATAGTTTCTTCTTAGAAGCTACAATAGTCCAACAATTCTACTAAGCATTATCAGCTTCTCAGAAATATGTACCAGAAATATGTAACTTTTGGAATAATGATTCTTTTACATTTCCAGAAGTTAAGATATGATAGCTTGTAAAGAGAAGTTAGCTTTTATACTTGGATTCAGAAGTTGAAGTTCTACTAAATGAATCCTTAAAATCTATTTTGTGGTTGAATTTGGTATACATATACCATTTTCCATTATTTTGTATGTAATTATTTTGCACCCGATACACCCTTCATACCTGCCCTTTTACCATACATGTCACGTCACGAATAGTTTAACAACTGTTTAAAGGATCATGTGTTCTAAATCAAGAATTTGTTTCCAAAAAATTATCGTCTCACACATAAACAAATTTTCACTGTTATTTCTCGCACTCCTAAAAAAAAAAATTTTTTTTTTGTTAACGGTTTAGGTGAATTTTTATGCATGTCTCAGGATTTGAACTTGGGACCTGTGACGAATTTAAAGTTCTCCCAGCCACTGTGAGCACTCTTAAAATTCAAAAAGAGTAGATAGCTAGCTTTTGTCCTAAAAATGTAACCGAGATAGCACAACTGAACTATGAACTCATGTGGCAATCCATTTGAATTTATATGCTCCTTTCTAAAAGTAGGTAATTAAAATATTAATTAATTAAAATAACTATATTTTGCAGTCAAGGTACATATTAAACTACAATGCAAAGAGGGGAATGGGTTAAAAACTGACTGAATCTAGACACGTACATGCATGACTTGGTCAGTAAGTACAAAACGCTAACAATAATATATATGTGTGGCTTCTTTTACTTGCATTTATAATATCTGATTCCTGTGAGAACCATTTGCATTATTAATACTTCTATTTGGTACTTAACATTTACAACTTTATGTTATCTTCTATGGCTTTAGAGTCTCTGGATTGTAATATTTTTGAAACATTGTACTTCTTTTCTGAATTTTGACCGATATTAATCTATCTTAACTGTTAACAAAAAAAAAAAAAAAAATACTAGCAATTGTCATTATTGGTAGTGCCAACTACCCTTTATTTGTTTCATCTGTCCCTTGGACTACAATATAACATAACTTTATGCCAACCACTTCAAAGAAGATAAGTCAATGCAATCTCAATATCTAAATCGGTCGTGAACTGAAGATAAACTCGGTTGAATTCACCTGAATCCATTTACACGAAGGTTCCAGACCTTCAATGCATGCAAAAGAAGAAGAAAAAAAACAAAAAAATCATGTGCCTCTTAATTATCCCCTTATTTCCTCCTTATAGTCCTTCTGGAATAAATTAAAGGGGCCAGAAATGTGGAATTAGGCACTAGTTCCTACGACCTATATAATTGGATTGTGGGGCATAAAGGTGTGATATCTCTCCTACCATATGCAATGCATGCGGCCACTAGCTACGAACTAATTCCTCTTCCAAGGAGGAAAAATCATATGAAATTGTATTATTTTCACCATCACTTCGTTTTGGTTAGTTGTTAAGACTGGTCCATGGCTGCCTGATGAGAGAGTTCGTTATAAAAGAAGCCCCAAAGAATTCGCACAATAATTCATCACAAAAGACGACCTTGAAGCTGCTGCAGCCATGAGATCCTCCACTCCCTCAATCCTCCCTGCTGTTCTTGTGGTGCTCCTCACGATCCGCAGGAGCACTGCCGAGGCGTACGTTCCGGCGATGTACGTCTTTGGAGACTCCACGTTTGACGTCGGGAACAATAATTACCTTCCCGGCGGCACCATCAACAAGGCGAACTACCAGCCCAATGGCATCGACTACCCCGGCGGTACGCCGACGGGGCGGTTTTGTAATGGACTTACTGGTATAGATTTCTTGGGTACGTCGATATATAGTTTGGTTTTCATAAGGTACGTGGTATATATATGGGATTTTATTCTCACAAATTACTGGTGTACATATACCTGAGAAGTATACTTTCCTAGTGTTTGCTCTTTTGTTTGTTCTCTTTTACTGCATGAACTTGATAAGATTTCTTCTTTTGACGTGGGAATTAAAGTGAATCAACGGCGACATCATCATTTTTTTTTTCTTATTTTATTCATAAGTATATTAAAATAATGGATTGTAAAATATATATGTGGTATTCATAAGCTATCATTAGAACTGCAGTCAAGTTTCACTTCAGTTATATACTCGTCTCTCATCATATTTCCATGCCTACCATGTATTGCCTTGTTGCAGTATATTAGAAAATGAAGAAGAGAAATGCTAGCTACTTCTTTGTAGAATTTCATAAAGCTCACTCTTTTTGCTTGCTCTAATAATATGATATGCATGCTTTTCAGAAAAAAAAGGGAAAAACAATATTATATGCATGATACCAGTCTCACATCATAAGCCTCATATTTCTATAAAGTTTTACGTATAATATAGTAATAGAATGTCTTCACACATTAGTCCTTCCAATGCTTCTTTTAACATGGAAGCAAGACGGACAAAAAATGGTGGAATAATATATGGAAGATATTGAGGGGGGTAGGCATACATTCCTTTCTCATTTATTATGATGTTAGCAGCCAAAATTAAAACGCCAGCTAAAGCTATAAATGTAAGATGCGGACAGTGCTTCAGCCTTCAATGCATCACGCTATGCTGTCCAGTGCCCATTCTTCTCATCCATGTATCATTATCTTACGTACAAGACGGTTAATCCTTCAACAAAAAGCTTGATTCAGGTTATTTAATTCATGCTATCAGCACAAAGGCTAGGTTTCCAAAGTAGCCCACCAGCTGCTCTGTCCATTGTCGATCCATTGCTGGATTCTAGAGGTCTAAACTACGCATCAGGCGGATCAGGAATCCTCGATGCTACGGTGATTATGATTAACCACCACCTACGTTATTCTGTAACATGCAAGTTAAACTACTGTTAGTTAATTATTCTGTTGGAATTAACGATCACCACTTTTTGTTTCTTTCTTCTTCCTTTTTCCTTTTTCCCATCCCAGGGAGCGGGACTCTCGCTTTCCACGAATCAACAAATCCAGCTCTTCCTGAACACTGTCAATAGACTTACCGGAACAAGAGGGCTACCGGACGCAAGGCTCCTCCTCTCGAAGTCCATGTTTGCGTTCAGTACCGGAAACAACGATATGTCTGACTTCTACGCAACGACTGGCGCGCGAGACCAGTCCTCAAACGACATGTTCGTCACTTCGCTCGCCATGCAATTCACTGCCCAACTCACAGTACCCTTCTCTCTCTCTCTCTCTCCCACCTGTCTAAAGCTCATGGCTCTTGTTTCATGGTTTTTTTTGTTTGGTAAAAATATGGATTGATGGGAATTTAATTCAGAGACTGTACAACCTTGGAGCGAGGAAATTTGCCATTTTCGGAATTGGCCCCTTGGGTTGCATCCCTGCTTTCAGGAGCCAGAGCCCTTCCGGTGATTGCGTCCCGGCGCTGAATAACATGGCCCAGAAGTTCAACAGGGACGTACAAGACGCGCTGTTGGATCTCAAGTCGACGTTGGCTGGGATGGAGTACTCGTTTGCCGATACTTACGAGATCTCGTCCTACGTTGCG
Organism: Posidonia australis; assembly: GCA_024699735.1. NCBI lineage: Eukaryota > Viridiplantae > Streptophyta > Magnoliopsida > Alismatales > Posidoniaceae > Posidonia > Posidonia australis. The sequence goes on from JAMKQA010089824.1 coordinate 13,582, forward strand.
ACGTACGCCCCTCAGTTCGGTAAGAAGAGCAATTCATCCCGGCTCGAAATTAATGATCTTTCCACTGATCGGCAACTTGACCAGTACTTGTATTGTTTGAGATGGCGATGGTTGTTAGTGAACTTTCTAGTCCTGAATTAGTTCCCCATTCGATGCGTACGCCTTATATATATATATATGTTCCTTTTATTCTTTAGGATTTACGGAGCTCAAATCTGCATGCTGTGGAGCGGGACCGTTCAACGGGCGGTCAGCTTGCACACCGACTGCAACCTACTGTTCTAATCGAAGGGAGCACTTCTCGTGGGATCATGCTCACCCGACGCAAGCAACTTATGAGGTGATTATCGGATTAGTGTTCAACGATACCCAGGAGTTCACCGATCCGATGAATTTTTTACAATTGGCCATGATTTAGGCCTGTTTGTTTGGTCTTTGGATTATCTCTGGAGATTCCCAGTACAGTCTCTCACATGTGGACCAAAACAAATAAAAAATTAATTAATTGAGAAGAGGTTATGAAAAAAAAAACTGGGTTGAGTGGGATCTTTGGATTCGCTGTGCTGAGATTCTAATAATTGTTGCTCAGGTTTGCTGGTTGCCAAGGAACTGTAAGGATGATAAATGATGTTGATGTATGTTATAGATTTTTGAGTACAGAATATATTAATGTATATGTTATTCTAGTTCGCTTCGCAGTTGTTTTCCTTTTTGCAACACAAGTTGGGCTCAAACAAATGTTCTCACCGGATTGAGATCATAGATTCAGGTACCCCGTTTGTCATTGCTTTGGAATTACAATTTTTTGATCAAAAGTCAGTTTTTTTTTTGTTCAGATAATAAAAAAAGTTGATATTTACTTTTAAAAAAAGCTATGCATGAAAGATCCTTTTGGAATTAATTTTTTTTGAAAAAGTATTTTTTAATAAAAGTTATAGTTCCAAACGAAACCACTGCAATAGTGTTTTGAGGATTTTAAAGTCAAATTATAGGAGAAGCTTACAACAAGTACTTAGAAGCACTCTCTTTGCCAATCTACTCATCAACAGGGAGCTACGTGGCGAGTTTGGAAGCTCTTTCCTCCATTCGTGTCCTCCTGCTTCTACAGGTGCTTTGGTTGTGGGTAAGTATTCTTTATCCTACGACTCGAGGACTTCTAGGTTTACTCTTCTCTTCCCTTATACTGATGTTATGAGAAATCGTGGTAATAAACCACTATGGGAACTTCGGATCAAAGATAAAATACATAGGCGGGTAGGTGGTAGATTGGCTTTTGATCAGTCACCTAATGTTTTTGCCCAGAGAAAAATTGATCCGTCCTTTCTAGAAATCTCGTCTCTTTCATTAGGTCCTAGAGGTGCTTCGAGTGATCGTTCTTTTTTTAAGTCTTCTAGGGGCCGAAATCTCTCCTCCTCTCGGGGTGTGACTACATCAATTTATGTGATAGAAACTGTTGATCTATCATATAATGGCAAGATCAGTCATTTAGAGGATACAAAACAAACTATTTTGTTGATGGAATCTAGGTCTGATTTTGTTCGGAAAAATTTTAATTCTTTGGAATCTGCCCCTTGTTCTAGAGGGGAGAGTCTTGATCTGGATTGCTATTGTCTTAAAGATCTTGAGAGCCCAGTATTTTCCCACCTTAGAAAAACTATATTATCGAAATCTGATTCGTTGGTTAATGGTTCACTTTCCCTGGAAGGCGAGAGTTGTGTTAATACTGAGATTGAATATTTAAATAGTTGGATTTCAGTGATAGAAGCTGTTGAGCGGGAGGACTCTTCGAGAACTAGTTCCTCCCCGGATATCCTTACTTCAACTCCAACGGTCACTTCCGACGAGGCTAGTATTCAAAATCCACTCAATGACGGTTGGCTTACCCACGATACTTTAGGTGAGCCCTGGTGGTTAGCTGGCATTGGTTAGATTATGACTGTTGGGTCTCTCATCATAATAAATGACTTTGGTTCTAATGCCTTTTCCTATTTTTATTTTAATTTTTCGATTAAGAATTTTGTTAACTCAATTATGCTTGAAAATCGTGCTTCTATCACTGCAGGCAATCATTTGAAGTTGCTCTAACCTTCCCAATTAATTCAATAATAAATATTAAATTCTCTGGGCAAAAGATTTGGTCTGTTGGTATATCTTCTCCTTACTCAAAAGTTGTACCTATGTCTGACTTCTACCATCCCACCCCTCCCTTTCCCTCCCTCTGTGTGGTCACGTCTAGCGGCACATACTCAGAGATAATTAATGAAGAGATTGCATGAGATTTCCCTTCGAGCTTTCACATTAACGACTGTCCTTCGTGTTAGAAATATATTTTGTTTTGATGATTATACTTGAACTATTGAATTTTTTGTATATTTTCATGGAAGAAAAATAAGGTTGAAGAGTTGTAATTACTTGAGTCATGTAAACCTTATGAAATATGTTGTAAATACATATGTAAAGATATATTTAGCAAAATTGGTTGAAAAGTAAAAGAAGAAACATTTCGACATACCAGAGAAAAATCGGTATACCGAATCAAGAAGAAACGACACAAACAACGACACTCCGAATCAAAGATGAAGAATAAAAAACGGCACATCGGAGAAAAATCGACATATCGAAGCAGGAAAAATCAGCACAAACAACGGAACTCCGAAAAAGATTGTGGAGATAAAACTGAAGATAAAACGACATATCGTACTAAAACAGTATACCGTATCAAGAGAATTCGGCATACCGAAATAATTTCAATATACCGAATTACCCGAGAGTTGCAGTTTGAAGACATAAATGGCATTCCGGAGGTCAAAACGGCATACCGATAGACTAACCGTTTATGACCGTTCTCTAGTCGTTAGACACATCTTTTGATGGTTCTTTAGCTATAAATAGGACCCCTATAAGCCATGTGTAGACACCCCGATTTTGAGATGACCCATGGATGAGCTTTCCAGTTGTTGCTTTGGATGTGGCTGACCCTTGAATCCCATTAGCCAGACCAATCCTAAACCCATAGCAAGCCCGCAGCCTAACTAAAACTCCAGATAGGTAGGAGAGAGCACCTAGCTAGTACACGTAGCTAGCACATCTACCTAGCACACTTAGCTAGCACATCTACCTAGCACACCTAGAAGGCGCACATACCCGACGCACATCTCAGGCGCCCAGCCATTTCGCAGGCTGAGGGCTGCTGGCTTTCCACCTCCCATGGCTGTTACCTCTAGCAATGAATATACCATGGAATCTTCCAGGCTTTTCGTCTACGAGGCTCCTTGCATTCCTAGGAGTTACCCATGAGAAAATCCTATATAATGACACCCATAGGCAACCATTAGAGGGGGTTAGAAACCTTGAGTTCAACAAATCCTGATCTGAGCAAGCATCTTGAGCAAGCTATATCCTTTTTCCAACAGCATATTCTCGTTTTCTGGAGCACTCCCTTGCATCCCAAAGCATCCTTGGTCCTTCCAAAGCAACAAGGATCTCTCTATCTTTGGTATT
>JAMKQA010089825.1:0-12623 GCA_024699735.1 Posidonia australis
CCTCTTATGATGTCTCCTTCTTGAAATATAAGAAATGAGAGTGATCCTTGTTGCTTTGGAAGGACCAAGGGTGCTTAGGATGCAAGGAGGAAGCTCCAGAACATAAGTTTTGGTTGTTGGGTGGAAGGAGAAACTCAAGCAAAAAACTTGCAAAAGTGCAGATCTATTCTCAGATTTCAGCACCAGAGTTTTTCTCCCAAAATGTTGTCCTTGGAATGGATGCTATGGAGCTCCTTTTATAGGGATCCAGGGATGGGTTACACAAGAGAAACAATGGGTCTTGCAAACGAAAAGCCTCGAATATTTGTTGGCACATTCGTTTGCGAGGGTAACAGCCCGGAAGATGGAAGGTCAACAGCCAGAGCTGGGCGCCTGCTTGGTGAGTCAGTGATGTGCGCCTACTTGGTGCGCCTACAAGGTGCGCCTGGTTGGTACGCCAGTCCTGCTCACAAATGTCTGATTGGGGCTCTAGTTAATGGGTTTGGGGCTCGGCTCAAGGGCTGATCACATCCAAAGCAACATGAGGATACTCATCTCTGGGTTACCTCAAATCGGGGTGTCTATAGGGTGTATACTAGCTCCAGAAAATAAAGGGAATAATTTGAAGTGTAAAACACCACATTTTGAATGTTTAATGCAGACAATAAGCAAAAAGATGGCAAAGGAATACAAAAGGCAACATAACTAGCCAGAATGAAGTCAACCACCTTTGCCCAACACCTGGGAGCATCATAGGCCTCAAGATCACTAACTTACGTGTCAAAGGACGACGGTCCTTATAGGGAGTGAAGGCTACATTCAATGAAAGGGTACCTAACTATGACAAATAGCACCCATGCATGTGTCAATGAGCTCTAGATAGTGTACCAAATTCCTAAGCCATCCTAGGATACAAATCAAAGTAGGCCGTGAAGGAGGAACCTCATTATTTAGGATCATGCATTCCATGTCAAATCGCCCTCCTTGCATTTCCACCAGAATGCAGCGATGCATAATTGCATCATATTGCATTTTGAGTGACTGTCGAAGCCGAATGTCTCAAATCATGCCCCCATTCTTTAGGATTTCCTTACCTGAGTGCTGCTTATTCTCTTTTAGACTTCCTCGCCTAAGTGTCGGTTGTCTTTTCTATATCTTTTAGGATTTCCTTGCCAGAGTATCGATTATCCTCTTTTAGACTTCCTCGCCTAAGTGCCAGTTGTCTTTTTCAAACTTTTAGGATTTCCTTGCCAGAGTGCTAGTTATCCTCTTTTAAACTTCTTCGCCTGAGTGCTGGTTGTCTTTTTCAAAACCTTATAGGATTTTCTTGCCCAAGTGTCGGTTATCCTCTTTTAGACTTTTTCGCCCAAGTACTGGTTGTCTTTTCAACCTTTTAATATTTCCTTGCTAGAGTGCCAATTATTTTCTTTTAGACTTCCTCGCCAAAGTGTCGGTCCTCTTTTCTATATCTTTTAGGATTTTCTCGCCAGAGTGTTGGTTATCCTCTTTTGGATTTCCATGCCTGAGTACCAGTTGTCTTTTCCAACCATTTAAGATTTCCACGCTAGAGTGCCCATTATCCTCTTTTAGACTTCCTCATTCGAGTGCCAGTTGTCTTTTTTAAACCTTTTAGACTTCCTCACCAGAGTGTCGGTCTTCTTTTCAAAATCTTTTATGATTTCCTCATCCTAGTGCCAGTTGTCTTTTCTATATCTTTAAGGATTTCCTCGCTAGAGTGTCGATTATCCTCTTTAGACTTCCTCACTCAAGTGTCGATTGTCTTTTTTTTATATCTTTTAGGATTTCCTCGTCAGAGTGTCGGTTATCCTCTTTTAGACTTCGTCACTCGAGTACCGATTGTCTTTTTTATATCTTTTAGGATTTCCTCGTTAGAGTGCCAGTTATCCTCTTTTAGACTTCCTCGCCCGAGTGTCGGTTATCTTTTTCAAACCTTTTAGGATTTCCCCCACCTGAGTGCTGGTTATCCTCTTTAGACTTCCTCACCCAAGTGTCGATTGTCAGTTTCCTTTCTTTTTAGGATTTCCTTGCTTGAGTGTTGGTTATCCTTTTTTTGACTTCCTTGCCCAAGTGTCGATCGTCTCTTTTCATTGCCTGGGTCATGCCACATGAGAATATCGTCATACCTTGAAGGTAATTTCGTACCGAAACAACCTTCAAGGAGGGACAATCTGTAGATATCTCGTTTTGGCACTCCTCGATCTTCTCTAAGTCATGGCATAATCAATTCCTACCTTAGAACCACACTTCTCAAGCTCAGAAGCCTTGATAGTAATTCCAGGGTGTAAAATAGCCAAATGTTGGCATTCTACGCTGAATGCTTACATGCTGGCATTTTTTAACCCATAGTCCTGTTCTTGCCTTTTCAGTGTACTTGCCTTTTTCTTATGACCTTTGAAATCGACGTTGCTTCTTTCCATTAGTAGAGTTCATCAATATCTCTTGATTTCAACAATCTCTACCTTAATCATCTCTTGTTCAAATTTGGCAAGTTAGTTGTCTAGGAGTATAGAATGCCTACTTGCAGGCGTTCTATGTAGAACGCCCAACTTTGAGCATTCTACACCTGGCCATGTAGGCCTTTCACATCAGCAACTTTTCTTAAGTGGAAAAAATTTGAATTTTGAATTATTACCATTCTCAAATGACAATCAATCTGATCCAATCCTAATCACGGCTTAATCAATGTTTAATTAGCCATTAATTGTTGATTATCTACTCCAAGCTGGTAGGTGACGTTGGAAGGGTGTAGAATGGCTGAGTTTTGGCATTTTACAAATATAGAACGATCATTTATTGGTGTTTTATGTAGAACTCTGTGGTTTGGGCATTCAACAGCTCAAAGATTGAAATTCCTTCCTATAACATCCTTTTTTGAAAGCCTTACAATTCCAAGACTTGTTCACTCACCTATAAATAAATAGGCACCCTTCCCAATACAGGGGCATCAGAGAATAATCAAAAATCACCCAAAGATTATCATAAAAAATATCGGGAAAATTGCTAAGAGAGTGAGATCATCTAGAAAAGGCAAAAGAAAGGAAAGAAGTTATGAGCCCAAGTTCTTTTTGCTTGATCCGACCATGTCACGTCGATAGTCTACATCTCCTACGTTCAAAAGGGGGTTTTTCTTTAATAGATCTTGCATATCATATTTCATTTTACCACATTGATAGTTAGGCGTTTACATTAGTTGCAATCAGAGGGGCTAAAAATCCCTTGGGTAAGTATTCATCCTCTATTCTATGTCCATAATTTGCTCTATAGAATCATTTACTACACTTTATTAATCCGCAATTTTCTTATTGTTGTTTTGCAAGGAAAAGTAGAGAAAAGAGAAGCTCACTAGCATGGGCACCTTTAAGCAGCATCGGCCCGTCTCAAGGTAGTTGAACCAACAACATCCACATCTCCCCTAGGCACCTCAAGGGCTAGCGAAAGCGAACCAAGAGTAGCGATCACATCAGCTTCAACATATTGGGAGTGAAAAAGTCAAAAAACAACAAAAAAAGGGATAAAAATGAGGAAAAGGCATGTGAATACCTAAAAAAGGAATGTGTAGAGAAGCTCCCCTCTTTGAGCATCAGCCTTCCTCCCTCAGAAATCCCATTTCCACAATCGTCACATACCTCTACTTGAGCATAGCATTCCATGGCATATCATTGCACTAAATCTTATCACATTGCATCCCTCCACATTGCATAAGCATTGCATCAACACTGCTGTAACATCCCCATTTCAACGTCATGGCATTACACCCCAACATCACAAACCTAGCATCACTCCCACACCATGTGTCCAATATGCCTCCTATAGAATCGAGTGCTAGTGTATCCTTTATAGCACTGCTTGCTAGTGATGGTATATTTGCACTACATGCCCAACACAATCAATATCAACACTACATAGTCTAGCGGACGCCTAAGACTGTGATTGCCCTAACATGCAGCTTATACTCATCATCACCCCATCTTGCCTCATCATCTCGTTGGCATCGCGTGCTTGGCATGCCTCCCATAGCATAGAGTGCCAATGTATCTTCTATCGCACTGCTCGCTCGGCGTTGGTATTTTGTATTACATACCCAACACCATCCTTATCATCACCCCATCTTGCATTATCATCCCGTTCGCATTAGCATTGTGTAGAGTTGTGCCTATCCCCAGTGGAGCTTGGCACATGCATTTGCATTCCAGTAGTGTTTTGCTTCCTCATGCATCATCTACATCAGCATTGTGTGGAACCACACGTGTCCCCAATGGATCTTCACACACGTCAACATCTACATTAGCACTCCTATGTGTTCTACATTTGTGTTCGCACTTATTTTACATCTCAACAATTGTGTTTTCACCTTTGTATCCATACTCGTGTTTTCAACATCATTCTAGCATTTGCATCTGCATTTCGGCCACAGGTCATGACTTTGGTGCATCCATCAAATGAATGACACAGTTCCAACAGCAATCACCACCCTACCATAGGCTACCAAGTGGTGTGTCTTTTGTCAACCCTAAGCATCAATCTCGGTTCCATCTATCCCTTGACTTCGATCAGGGAGGGGCACCTGTAGACACCTCACTTTGGTAGCCATTGGCTGACAGAATTCTCTGCAAAAGCACACTAGTGGCAACGAGGCATCTCTCTACACCAAAGCCCATTTCACAAATCTAAACCAACCCCAAACCTTCAATCCATCTTAAATTCTTGTAAAACCACTAGCCTTAGAGGCCCAAGTCCAGTTGATGGTCTAGCAATCAAGGAACAAGCTCAAATCCTAGCTAACAAGGCCTATCAAGGGTCTAGCGCGCCTACCAGCAAATCAACCCAGCAAACCTAGTTGACACATCTCAGTGGCGTAGTCAACCAGTGTGTCATAGTAGTGCGACTTGGAAGTACGAAAACCTGGCGTGGTGTCCTATAACAATAATTTAATCTGCTGAAGATTGTATGGTCTTCTCACCCCTTGGACGACTAATTCTCTTCTCCTCATCGGTTTGCATGGATCTCAGGGTGCTCCACAAACTTCCTGGACCATCACACCCCTCTTCCTTACTAGAATCCCTATCAAATCCACTTGGTTTAATCAAAACCCCACATCATTAACCTACATTTGAATCCAATGACACCCAACCACTCTTCCCTCTATAAAACACCCAAGCTCACGTCTGACCTCCTTATCCTGGATCACTGGACGTCCAACCTTGAGCTCAAGTCATCCTTGAGCACACATAGTCCACCTCCAACCACCAACACCCCAATTCTAGCCACTCATTGCCTTCCTCGGCCATCCACTACCCTAATACACTCACTGCATCAACTACGACTCACATACTTGGCTATGCATCAACTGCTGTGCTGAGCACCCCTTGGTCTCTCGGAAGAGCTCTCCTTCTCGTTGGAGCACCTCACTTCAACCCACTAGTCGACGCCGCTTGGTATTTTTGGCCATTCGAAAACGTCATCACTCCACCAAACCATAGCCACCAAAATACCACTTCAAAACCCACATTGCACACCTATGCACCCCACCAATCTCGTCTCAGCCCACTGAGCCCTCCCTTGTAGCCGTCATGCTCCAGCCACCAGAGAATCGCCGCTGCAAGCCATTGTTGGAGGGAACAACCCACCAAGCTCCACAGGTGACTCTTATTCCTTACTATGTGTTCATCGTCTCCTTTGTGTTTTCCATCTTCATTGCATCATTTTATACACATTCATCAGTAACATCATGCCATATCATGCATTGCACCCTTTACACCCATGTACTGCTGATGATGGGTTTCGACGAGCTCAAAAATGGTCAACAACCAATGTGCCCACTTTCTTCCCCCCCTTGGCTCGGCACCACCTTCCTCTCTCTTCTCCCAGTCTTCCTCGACGCTCATTCGATGCTCCTTGTCGCCTGTATGTCCAGTTGAGCTCATGGTCGCTGGTGAAATGATGGGAAGACGATGGAAGGTCCACAAAGCACTCCACCACATATACTTTGCACCTTTGCATTCCACCATGCCCCTCAGACCTCTAGAAATACAAGAGTGCCTCAGCAAAGCTTCTGAATGGAATCCACAGTCAAGCTCACCGGCAGAACCCAATTTCCGACAAGGTAGATGGGTCGAGTCATCTACACAGTCCCACCGACGTTTGAGCATCCATGCATGACCACTTGCATCCCATCATGCTTCCCATGCATTGTGTTTGTGGTTTACATCACTGCATTTTCATCCAGTGCAATGAGAGCTTGTTGGTTTTTCTACAATTATCCTAGCACAACCCAATAGCGTACCAAGTTGGTGGGACTTGTTAGCGCGAGATCCCAACGTAACTAGTCGGTGCAAATCACAGTTTACAGTTCAAACCCTTGAGCTGAGCACCTCTCATTCTTCTGATCTGTCTTCTTTTGTTTATACATTCACATATTTTCACCTGCATTGCATGATTTTCTTTCCATGATTTCCTACATCCATTAAATTAGGGCAATGATGTTTACTATGTCGATTTCTTTTGACCGCTGGTCCAAAATTCACATAGCATAGTTGAGCACTAGATTACTTTGATTTCTTCCCCATTGATCTCACTTGCATTGCCATAGCATCAAGAATTCATCCATCTTAGACCTAGCAAGCACACGTGTATTTCCATTGGTGACACAAGTTAGCGATTAGCCAAGAAAGACTGATTTCTCAGATAAACAAGGGTGCTTAACACTTTCCCCATGCGTAATAGGAGTCCTTACCCTTTCTCTGGCCCGTTGTGACCACTATGTCATATCCTTTAGGCACGGAGCAGCCACATTTAGTCATTTACATTCATTCATTAGCACGCTTTTCTCGGATTTTTATGCATCTGATTTTTCTCATCTTTCCGATTAAAATGATTAAGTGGCGACTCTATTTTTGTTTTCCTTATCATTTTCTTTGTCTTTTGCTTTGGTGTTTTTTAGTCGAGTAACATTCCTTGGATTCCATCTTTGTCGTAACCTTATCAGTTTCTTCATGTGCCCATGATCGCATGGGGAGCTTCAGCTCTGACATGGTCACAATACCCTAGTAGTCCTTGGTAGCACGTCCTCCTAAAAAGATCCTTGCACCCCTATGGCCAAGCCATACAACTATCCTCTCCACCCAACCTTTCTTGCGTGTGCAAACCTGTAAACACCCTCCATGGCTAAATATCCTTTGTCCAACCGTCATGACTAGTGTCGCCTGGAAACCTCCATTGCAAGCCTTCATCGTCGGGAGGCAAAAATCCAATCAACAATGCAGGTATACGTCCAACCTATGTTGCATACCTGAATCTCCTTCTATTGTATACGATTTTCCTCTCGTCTCAATGTGTTTTCCATTGAGTATTCCATTGGTTTTCATCTCTATTCATGCATTATGTGATGGGTTCCCCTCATTTGTGTGAAGCTACCCGCCATTGAGCATGAAATGAGACTCATTCCTACACAAACACCATATCTCCGACCCCTTCACGATGCTTGATGTAAACGTTTTAATTAACCGTAAGTGTATGGTGTACTATGTAGTACGCATGCAAGTACAGGTCGATCCCACAATATAACGCCCCGAACCCATGAACACTACCTAAATCATAGTATCACAAGCAATAACAATAATTATAGTATTAATTAAACAACTACAACTAACTAAGGCTCACCTCCAAGAACTATGTGTGGCATGTGGCTCCTACATGGGCACTGGGACTGGACTACACCACCTACACCTGAAACCAAACAATGCACGTGTGAGTAACATCCAAGTCACATAGTACGTGCCCCACACAGAAAACCACAGTAAAACAGAAAGAAAATACCAACGTAAACTATCACAAAACATGGTTTTCAAAAGTCCATTTCAAACATCATTTCCTTTTTTAGAAACATTTGGAATCTCTTTCTAAATCATGCCTTTTTCAAAAGCTCAGATTTCTTTTTCAACTCATGCATCTATAAACCCTTTTATATATTTTGAGAAATCCACATTGTCGAGCAGATCTAGCCTAAAACACAGGACCTCACATGGCTCAAAACAAAACCATATACATTGGCTGGCAACTGGTTAAAACATGCCGCATATTCTTTGCTAGAATCTAAAGACAAAACAAAAGTCACATTCTAGCTAAAACCACACATTTTATTTCCACTTTTCATATTAGTGTTACCGTGATCAGAAGTAACCAGGCATACAAGCAGTAGGTAAGGACACCATTTCCCCTACCTCCCTGCACTACTGCAGTGAAGTTCCCCATGCGGGAGGACACCACCATGGCCAACAGGTATCAATTTCATTTCATATGTACGGCGATGCGCCTTTTTCTGACGTCCCATCGGTGACCTGAACACCTAGTTCATAAACCCAAGCTCAGCCTACACCGTTTCAAGCTAGGTGACTACGGTTGCATCTAAAAATTGATATCTTATCAAATTTCCGACACCAACCCATCGTGGTTCCACACTGACAACCACGGTCGTATCTGACAATTGGTTTTATTGGAATATCATTCTCCTACCACATTGTCGACACCAACCCCTCGTGGCTCAAGAACACATTATTATTATTTTTTTAAACTCTTGGGTTTTCTTCTAAAACCATTACATATTCTCTTTTCTCTACAGGGAATCATTCCCATGCAAACATGACCCTCCGTTTGGGTCACAGACTCAAAATCATAAAAAAGTCATGCATTCATATTCATTATTGGGTCTTATGTCCTCAAACCACAATGAACAACGTGGTTATCAATTTCTTTCATTTTTGGAGCCTCAAGTCCAAAACCATATTCAATTTTATTTATTGAATTCTATATTCCTCCTTGTTATTTACAAGGGGAATACCTCATTAACACTTGTCCATTATCCATTCAAAATCATTTATTTCCATTTTCATAATCATTATTTCATACGTACTGGTGCTCCATTATCCATTGTCCATTATTGGGTACTCTGCTGAAGTGAACCATCCTTCTTCTTAACGAACAATATCGGTGCTCTCCAAGTTGAAACACTAGACGAATAAATCCCTTGTCCATCAGTTCCTGCAATTGATTTTGGAGCTCCCTCAATTCAACGGGTGCCATCCTATGTGGAGCCTTTGAAATACAACCTGATCTTGGTACCAGATCAATCACAAACTCTACTTCCCTGTGTGGTGGCATACCAGGCAATTTCTCTTAGAAAACATTAGGATATTCCTGCACCATTGGCAAATCCTGAACCACAAACACAGGTGGAGTAGAAATTGTCACACAGGTAAAATAGCCCACACTACCTCTTGTTAGATGATGGTAGGCCTTGATAGCAAATATCACCTTTCTGGGCTCCCTCGATCTGGTTCCTTGCACCACACACCAACCTTGTCCTAGACACTTTACCAGAACTCTTCTCTTGGCACAATCAATCATGGCTAAAAGCTATGCCAGCCAATCCATCCCCAAGATGACATCATAATCTTGTATGTCCAACAAGATAAAACTAGCTTGAAAATTCTTGTCCTCCAGTTGAACATCAACTGGTCTTAGATACCTCCATGCTAGACTATGCTCCCCCAATGGAGTGACTACATCCAGATGGAATGCAAATCTAACTGGCCTAGTTCCGATCTCAGCAACAAATGACTCGAAGACAAAAGAAAATGAACTCCTAGAGTTGAATAGGACTCGAGCCATCTGGTCAACCATAAGAAAGATCCTAACATCAACACATCATAACCATAATCATAATCATAATCATAACAAAAGATAGTGTCGATTACACATAGGATCCATTATTACAAAACAGGATTTAACATCGTACGGCCATACTAATCCACCTTCCACAACATTTCCTGATGGACCAGCATCTGAGGCAGTAATGGAGAACACTCTCCCCTTCGTAGGCTGATGAGGCGCATCTCTCGCTGGCTTTAGTGGATTGAGACAGTCCTTCTAATAGTGTCCGGACATCCCACAGTTGTAGCACACTACACTGTCTAAACTTCTTTGTCTGTGCCAACACTACGCCGCTATGTGCCCTTCTTATCACAGGCATGGCAAGGTCCTGCCTTCAGGCCGCTGCTAGATCCAGCATGGCTGAAACCAACACTTTTTTCTCTACCAGATGCTGGTTGCTCTTTCTGCTTCTTCCTAGAGCTTGCAAAACTCCCAGAACTCAGTGCTCCAGTGACCAAAGGTTGAGAAACAGAAGGTTGAGAGACAGACTTCCTTCTCTTATTCTTCTAAGGGTATTCCTCCTGGAATAGCCTACAATCATCCTCATAGTGGCTTGCAAGCTTAATAGCATTTGTCAAGGTTTGACATCGGAAGCCAATGACTCTAGATCTCAAGGCTGAATTAAGTCCTTCCACAAATTTCTTGGCTCTGTTTTTCTCAAAAACCATAGCCTGAGAGAACTGCTCTAGTTGAAGGAAGGATGTCATATACTAGGCCACAATCAAGCTTCCCTGCTTCAAGTTCTGGAATTCTCTATCCAGCTTATCCCTGTCATACTCAGGGAAGAACCTCTCATAGAATACCTCCACTACAAGAAAAATTAGATTTTGCGAGGACAACTAGCGAGGACATGTCCTCGTAATAATCTAACGAGGACATATAGTGGGCATTTTGCGAGGAAATGTCCTCGCAATACCATAGCGACTTTTTTGCGAGGATTTTTTTCTCGCAATGTCCTCGCTTGAATTTAGTGACTACATAGCGAGGAAATATCCTCGTTAATGTCCTCACTAATTCAGGTATAAAATACCTCGATGCAGGTCGTTCTGCCCCTTTCTTTCTTAACCTAAATTCTCGTCCGTCCGCGTGTTTTCCGCCTCCTCCTTCGCCGCATCCTCCTCCTGCCTGTTGACGGTGCTCCTCCATAGCACCTCCTCCTCCTCCTCCTCCCGCCTGTCGACGGAGCGAGCCTCCTCCCGCCTATCGACTAAACAGAGAATAGGTATGCATTGCTTCTGAATCCATTGGCAAGGGGCTTAGAGGAGATTCTTCCTGCAAACATTTCAGACAGGACATCGTGTTTCTGTTTGTTAAGAATGGCACTCGTTGCTTCAACTCTAGCAGTTGCCTTTTATGTGCCATTTTTTGGTATAGTAAAATTTCCATTCGATTCCTTAATTTTCATTGTTTGAAACTTGAAGACCTCCATGAATTAAATTATATTTCACTTGATACTTTTATGGTTTTTTAAGTATTTGACTAATTTTGTACATGAATAATGATATTATACCTCTCTTTCAAGCAGTTCAGAGAAGACTTGGCATTTCTGTTTGTTAAGAACAATTCTGTTTGTTCATAGAATGCTATTCTTTGAATTCCTTATTTTCCTTTTTCTCAAGTGAATAAGTTATGGTTCACTCGACTCTTATGGTATTTGGGTTTTAGTTGCATAGAACACAGTCGAGTGTAGAAATAAAAAATGAGTGCATTGTGGTAAGTCCTTCCTGACTATTTCTTATCAATCAAAAAATAATTCAGCAATCTCAAACTGCATATGTGCTAAAGATCTACTATCCCAACTACGAAATTTCCTTTAAATATACATTTTTTGAAATAAATAGTCAAACTCCTCTGGAAAATTTTGTTCTAGAATAACTACTTGCAGTCGTTTTATTTGATGGAAAAGAAACGGAATCAGACGAGATATTCTAACTGTATCTCCCAGAAATGTTATCAAAAGATGAATGCCTAAATGGATAAAAAGGTGCAATGCACTTGGTTATGATATCAAAACATCTCTTGCTTATGGCATCACTGGTATTGAACACCTTTAGACTGTCTTGAACTGTCAGTGTCGACAGCTATCTCCCCATATTCCTGAGAAATAAGTTTAAGAAAAAGTTGAAACACAATTCATGAAAAAAATTTCAAGCAAATACCAAATTTCAGGTTAGTTAAATGGCATTGTTAATTATACTTTCAGCCTCTTTGGTGTATCTTCTCCTGCTTCTTTCCTTCGTTTCCTGAGAGCTGCATTATGGATCAGTCTCCTGTCATTTGTAACAATGCTGACAGCAAGGGTTTTGCAGTTTCCAAGTTATATGATCACAAAAGATGAGAAAGCAGACGACAACAAAAGAATGAAAAATTAATGACGTTAGATGATCTAAGATGGAAAACAGAATAATAAATGGAAGGTCACTCTTGGTTGCCCATCCCTTCTTGACTTCTTGGGTCAAGAGAGGACAACCTAGAATTCCTAGAAAAATGCACAAATCTTTTTACTTAGCATGTTCTTTTTTAGCAATCAAGAGAAAAGATTGTTATTACTTAGGAAAAGGTGGGAAACAGCTTGACAAGTTAATAAGGTTGAAATTTTAAGTGACATCAATTATTAAGAGATTTTGGTGGCTTTAGCCAAAAGAAGCAGTACAGTGCAGAAGTAAGAGAGCTGTCAGGTACCGTAGTAGGGAATCATATTATCTTATCTAGGTTAAATGCAAGTGAGCCCAATGATGACATGGGTGTCAAATGAGCTTCCAATTGAAATATTGAATTGTCTAACATAATTATTGAATTATGTTCACAAGTGGGAGAAACCTATTTTTGGCATATTGCAATAGCCATGCTCTATCCCTTCATTTGCACTTGTTTCTTGATTTCTCATCATGTTTCATTTTTTTCAATAAAGACAT
>JAMKQA010089826.1:0-14827 GCA_024699735.1 Posidonia australis
TTTCAGATTTCAGCACAGGATTTCTCTCCCAAAAAAGGTGTCTTCAAATGGTTGCCTATGGATCTCTATTTATAGGGATCTATCAAAGGGTAACTCATGAGAAACGAAGGGCCTTGCAAACGAAAAGCCTCGAATATTCCTTGGCATATTCGTTTGCAAGGGTAACAGCCCGAAGGACGGAAGGTCTGCAGTCGCAGCCAAGAAACGGCTGGGCGCCGCTTGGTGAGCCAGTGATGTGCGCTTGCTTGGTGCGCCTACAAGGTGCGCCTATGAGGTGTGCCTATGAGGTGCGCCAACCCAGCTCACAGATTTCACTGATTTGGGCTTTGGCTTGCTAATGGGTTTGGGGTCTGGTTTAAGGGCTGATCACATCCAAAGCAACATAAAGATACTCATCTCTGGGTCACCTCAAAATCGGGGTGTCTACATCATGCGATTAGGATGGAAATTGGTAGGAATATACGAGATTTTGGGATGAAGGCTACAGTAGCCATTTTGAGTCTCATCCCTTTGTGATTTTCGTGTGAATTATATGGTTGATGGTTTGATGAATGGTTTGTGGGGTTTTGAAGTAGACTCAACGGTCTACACCCCATGATTTATGGTAATTTGTGATATGTGGTTTGGGGGTCCAACGGAGGCTCCCACTTTTAGCGATTTCGTCGACTGAAACAGGGGAATGCCCTTGTTGCGAGAAATTCGGTATGTTAATTGAATTTGGTTTATTGAAATCCTGACAGATTAAGCCAGGATACCTGGATTTAGTAAGCCAAAGTCACCTATTCGACCGAATTAGGGATTTTCTGTATACCGAAAATGTTCGATGTACCGAACCAGGGATTTTCGGTATGCCGATTTTGCCCTGGCCCTGATGTATATAAATGAGATTATAAAATGAAAAGAAGAGGTTTAAAATGTACGTGAGCATATGTTAATGATGTTTTCCCCATGTAAATGACATGGAGGAATGTGGAACCCAAATAAGTGTATTCGGGAATGGTTTTGGGTTTAAGTCCCTAAAACTGAATAAACGAGAATAAATGTGTGGCTTTTGTGTAATTTTGGGCATGAGACCCAATTTATGATTTTTAATCATGGTTTTTCATGGATTGAATTGGGACCCCAGTGAAGGGTCAAGTGTTGCATGGGAAAAGATTCCTGCAATGGAAGGAATGGAAATGAAAATGGTTTTGAAAAGGAAAACTTAAAGAGTTTTGAAAATGAAACACTAGTAATGTGTTAAGGAACCATAGGGGTTAGTGTCGATAACGTGGTGGGCGTATGAGATTCTAGTGAAACCAGTTGTCAGATACGACTGTGGTTGCCGAGCTTGAGATGGTGTAGGCTGAGCCTAGGTCATTGAACCTAGTTGTTCGAGTCACCGAGCTCGTGACGGTGTAGGCTGAGCCTAGGTTATTGGACCTAGTTGTTCGGGTCACCGACGGTGTAGGCTGAGCCTGGGTCATTGAACCTAGTTGTTCAGGTCACCGATGGGACGTCAAACAAAGACATATCCCCTGCATGTATGAAAGAGATTGAGCCGGTTGGCCAGGGCAGTGGCATCCCATAAGGGGAATTTCACCCCAGCAGTGCAGGGAGGTAGGGGAAATGATGTCCTCGCCTACTGCCAGTGTGCCTGGTTACCCCTGATCAAGGTAACATCAGTAAAGAAAGTGGAAATGAATAAGAAAAGAATGTGATTTTGAGAAATAAAAAGAAATGTGGTTTGGCCAGGATTGGGCTTATGAATGGTCCTAAAATCCTGGAATGAAATAATGATCATGCTTTAACCAGTTCCCAGCCTGTGTTTGTGATTTTGATTTTGAGCCCTGTGAGGCATTATGTTTTAGGCTGGACCTGGTCGGAAATGTGGATTTCTCATAATATGAGAAAGGTTTTGGAAAGAGTAAAAAGAAAGTGAAAAAAAAGGGGTTTTGAAAAGGAACATGGTTTTGGAAATGATTTCCAGAAATTTTAAATGAAAAAGGAAAAGTGAGGTTTGAAAAGAGTGTAACCTTGGGAACAGATTCTTAAATGATTTCAAAAGAAAGGACAAGCATGTTTTAAATGGGATTTTCAAAGAAAACTAAGTTTTATAAATTAAAAATTGAGTTTTTGGCTTTTTGCCGGATTTTGTTGTTTGTATGTTTGAGGCGCGTACTGGGTGACTTAGATGTCACTCACGCGTGCTTGTTTGGTTTTCAGGTGCAGTTTGCATGTAGTCGAGTTTCGGTGCCGGAGTCGGAGCTTCTAGCCGTACATTGTTTCCTAGATGTGAGCCTTAATTACAGTTATTTAATTTTACTGTAATTAGTGTAATTTCGCTTATTATACTATGATTTAGGTAACATGCCTGGGTTCGAGGCGTTACAATGAGTGTTGAACATACATGAGTTTGAATAGAGGAAAATGATTTGCAATAGCGTGGTTTTGGAATGAATGATTTCCAAAGTTTATGAAATAATTTTATAACTAATAGAGAATAGAGTTTTCTCGTGCTTTTTGTGGTTGGGTGCGTACTGAGTAACTTAGATGTCAATCACGCGTGTTTTGTTGCTTGTGTTTTTGTTTTCAAGTGCAAGTTGGAGTGTAGTCTGATTTCCGATGCTAGAGTTCTAAAGCCACTTACCGCACACTATTTCTGGGTAGGAGTTTCCACTTCTTATTTTTAATTGTTGTAAATTATTGTAATTATGGGTTGATACTATGTTAGGTAGCGTTTCCAGGTTTGGGGTGTTATAAATGCATACTAGACTACAAGATTTGGAGTGTGTTGTTTACTTGATTATGACCAGGGATTCTAGGATCTGCCTTTGTCGTAGACTATTTGACTCAATTACTCTGGTAAAAAGGACTAGAAGAAAGTCAACTTTGGCCTTACCAATTCTTATCACTGATATAGTTAAAACTTTTTTGTCACTTGAGCAATTTGCTTTTGAATCTCAAGAATGGTGATAGATGGAAGTAGTAGAAACAGTGTCGAACTCCTACAGCTTGACTATTCGTACACCATGGGGGCCTCATATGCTTTAGGAGCACATTATTAGAGCTGAGTCACCCCTTGGTGAGAATGAAGAGGGAGACACTTTTTGGACTGATGACCCTCCCTATACTTCTCTGAGCGATTTCAACTACTATGTATAGGAGGGACTGCAAAGGATACATAGGGAGAAGAGGCGGACTAGAGCTGACTCAGAGGAGTTAAGAAGGTCCACCTCTCATAGAACAACTAGGAGAAGAAGGATGTGAGCTATTTAAGGTCTTAGGATGTATATATGTATAAATTGTGCATAACATTTCTTTTTCTTAGTAGTAGAAGAACATCATCCCTAATCAGGTATCATTTTTTTATTCTTATGTTATTTCATTGATCATATCATTCATTGCATACATTGAGGACAATGTATGGTTTAGGTGTAGGGTGGAGTCTTCTCTGTGTATTTTTTATTTTTCTTAGTGTTGAAGTTCAAAGGTAAGACTGAGTAATTGAGAACCCTATGATTCAAAGAGTAGAGACAAAATCTGAAAAATAGCATCATCTGAAATATCTATAACTTATATGTATCTTACCATTCACTATCACTCTAGTCCTTAGCTTTGGAGAATAAAGGAAGGCTTGGAACACCTTAAAAAAAAAAGAAGAAAAAAAAACCCTCTAATCATTGAGTAACTGAGTGTCATACCTCAGTAAGTGTTAGTATACACATAAAAAGGTGATTAGAGGATAAAAAAACTCTTGTCTTTGAGGCCTTAGCTACTCGAGTGATTAAGTCTTTAGGGGTGTCTTCACATTTGGTAACTTAAAGTCGTCTGGTTTAGGATCCACTGACCTACTGCTTGCTAAATGAATAGCTAAGAATAAAGTCTAAGAAAGCAAGACACTAGGGAATAAAATTAAATTGCTAAGGTGATAAGGGTGGACTTGAAAACCCATGCTAAGGTCTATTTCACAAACACAAGGTACATATGAGTAAATTTTTAAAAATATGATGTGAAAAATAAGACAGAATCTCTATGATGACGAGATAAGAGTTCTCAACAAAGGTTAAACTAGAAGATTAAGACACTAGAAAACTTTCGATCTTTTAGTTGAGTAAGTTAATACGGATACCTTAGAATTTTTCCTTTTCTTTAATTTTCACTTTCTTTATTCCTTAACCTTTTTCTAGGATTTTGTGGGTAGATCCGCTACAAACTCTCATGAGACACCACATGTCCACTAAGGCAGCTTAGGGATTTAAAGGCTTATTACACGTGCTAAGTGCAACCATGATTCTTGCGAAAGTGAGTTAGGATTTTCTTCTTTTTATGTTAGAGTCAGTTTTGCTCGAGGACTGGCAAAATATAGGTATGGGGGTGTTTGATTAACTCATAATTCATGCATATTTTATTCTCATATTTATCTATTTTGTATATAAATACTACTACTCGAGGTGTTTTATATAAATTTCGCAGAAACCTGAAGACTTAGGAAGAATCTAAGAAAAGTGAGGGGGAAAAAAATATGGTACCAGAACAAAAGAGATTTTTGTATGAAAATTTTAGAGCTACGTCAGGAAGTCCAAACACACATTTTCCACGTGCCTAAATACTAGGAAAATATCAGCCAACAAGTGGAAATAGTCATAGATGATCATGGATGACGTGGATGCCTACCAGGCGTTTAGATGGAGATTTAACACCGCCCAGGCGCCCATTGTAGATAATTTTGACTCGATCTTCTTTGGATGTGACTCTCACTTGTAAATATCTTGTATTCAAAATCAAAATTTGTATTCGGATTTGTCTCCAACATAAGAAAATCTTTGTAATTCTATAAAAGGACCCCTTGTATAGTTTAAAGGGGAGCTTCCACCTTCTAGGTTAGACTATTTCTCTGTTATTGTGTAGACTCTCCAGTACTGAAGTAAACTTCAGTTCTTATTAATATAAAGTCATTTTTTTTCTTCTTCAATTATGTCTTCCATTCCTTTCTCTTCATCTTTTACTTTAATGCTTTGTGTTGTCATGATTGGCTAAGTTTCTAGTTCTAGGGTTGAGATGAAATTTATGTGAGTTGAAATGCTATGAGTAAATTTTGTTCTTTCTCTTGTGTTTTATTGCCATGATTATGTAGACTGGTTGTGTACTATATAGATTACTCATCATTTGATAAACTTTGATAGGCTAATATTGAATTTCTCTTTTTATTCCTTACTTGATATTCTATGATGCATGGCATATAGTATATGCTTATTAGGGAAAAAATCATTTAATCAAATATCGAGATCTAAATTAAGACATAGAGCAAATTTACTTATGCATTTTCAATGTCACATAAATGGATTCGAAAGCCTAGGTTCTAATTAATTTGATTGCATCTTGATACTCAAGTTTTAGCTTTTTAAACATCAGTTCTCTCAAACTCTTCTCCATAATTGATAGTAATTCTATGTTTTTAAAACACTTTTCTCTATAGGATCGATCCATATTTGCCAATACACTATTTTGGACACCGTGCACTTGTGGTTAAGTAAAACATACTTTGGCCAGTTAGGCCATGCTTTGGACTATGTTGGTCGGTAGGGCCCTAATTTCGAGACTTGGTGGATTTGGTGAAAATCATTTTAAAATGATTTAAAAGAGAAAACTTGGTTTTGTTTTTCCAGGTTTTTCATAGGGTGGGTGCTGGATGACTTTCTTGTCACTCACTCGTACTTTGCGTGGTTTTTAGGTTGTAGGTGTAGGCTAGCAACAGTTGGTGGGTCCAGTGCATATAGTCGGAGTCTTATAGTCGCACATTGAAGTTTTTAGTTGTTAGATTCTTTTAAATTAGCATTTAATTTCTTGTAAATTAGCATTTAATTATTGTTGAAATTATTTAAGCTAATATATTTGTGTTGGTAGCAACGTGGGTCGTTACAATGGGACAGGAAGTTGGGGAGAGAAAGAGGGAGAAGTGGGTTGGCTTCTGTAAGGAAACGAAGGAAGAAGAAAGACAAGAAACATAAAGGGAGGAGAGGAAGAAGAAGGAAAGGAAATAAATAATGGTACACATCCCACTCCTTGTTTTCTTCATGTTTAAATTTGTTTTTGATCTAAACATGTGGCTAAGCTTGATTTTTGTGTGTTAGAGGAGATTTATGTTTTTTAGCCATTTGTCCATGATTTTAGCAATAAGTTTCGAGTGAATGGCCACTATTGAGTGTTTTGAGCCCTCATGCCTCAATCTTGCATAACTTGAGCTATAGATGTTGGATTTGAATTATTTATGTTCCATTAGAAAGTAGTCTCCAAGTTGTTTGATTTAGTAGGCTACTTGTTAAATTTTGTGGCCTGTTGAAATAATAGTGGTTGTACAAAGATTGAAAACCCATTAAGTTGTGCTAGTGTGAGTCTTAGAGCTTCAATTATATATATCTTGAATCATGAGTAATGGATTTGAATGATTTTTGTTCCATGTGAAAGTAGACTTAGAAATCTTCATTTTGGTATATTACTTGTAATTTTTCATGACTTGTGGAGGGATCAATGAGGTTTATAAGTCAAGCAACCCAATTGGTTTTCTGCTTTGGTTTTTTTGTAGGACATGGGGCACACCTTTTAGGCACACCACAAGGGCGCACCTGGTAGGCGCACCTCAGGGGAGCACCTGAGTGGTGCACTTACCTAGTGCACCATGGCCTGCCAGTGCAACCACTTCACCCAAGTATCACAGGGTGGCCTAGTTTTGGTATCGTTTTTATATATTGATGTCTTGACCTTGTAGGTGACTTTGGTATAATAATGACTAGGATAGTCAATAGGATGGTTTAGGGAATGCTTAAATAAAGTAGTATGATTACAATGCATGGTAATTAATGTAAAAGATTATATCACCTAGAAATACTAGGTTCTTCCCTCAATTGCTTGAATAAACTTTGAAGTTAATGTTTGGACCTAGGTTTAGAAGTGATTGATTCCTAATGTGATGCATTGAACTAGGTATTCAGTGGTACTATTTAAGTGAAGAGCTTGTGGTTTTCATTGTGTTTTCTGTGCGGCTTGTGATACTGAGTTTTGTGGTGTTTTGATAATGGATTTTGAACAAATGCCTTGAAAATATTCTCGAGAAATGTTTTTGGAAATGATTTTTATATAAGGATTCTTGTAATGATAATGTTTTCAAAAATGATATCGGAAAGGAAAATGAATGATTTAAAAAAGGTTTTCCATGGTCTTTGGTCGGATCCATGTGGCGGTAGGGTCGTAGCCAATGGGAGTGTAAGGCCTCTATGAAATAGGTATGTACCCTATAGCATCATTGCCAGCAATGAGCATAGGTAAAAAAGACTGTGGCTCTTTGAGGTACTGTAGGGCTCGGGTGAAAGAGATCAGTCCACCCACTTTACCCGGTGCTGGCAGGGCCTAGGATTGTGAGTCCCTAGGTATTTTGGCACCAAGGGGCATCATAAGGACGCACCTTGTGTGTGTTTGTGTGACCTACAAGTCATGGTTCTGTGAGGCCTACAAGGCCAAGGCAGGTGGACTCTTGTGAGGGGTGGTTCACCACTATAGTGCAGTAGGGTTGAGGTTGGTGCCTTGCCAATCGCTTGTTGCTAGGTCGGTCACCTGTGGCTAGGGTGATGTGACAGGTTTTGGTCAGACTATGTGTGCTTAGTTTTAAGTTAGAACTAGCATTCGGTTTTGTGGTTTTTCTAGGTTCTAGCCATGTGAGACTTGGGGTTTGAGCTAGTTCCCAGCCATAGTTTGGTGATGGTTGAGCTATGTGTTGTTTGTATTTTTGTCTAGAACCTAGTCAAGGATTTGCTTTTTGAAATGCATAACAGTGATTGTGAATATGCATGGAAATTTAAAGAAAATGAAAAGAGTGTTTTGCAAAAGCATGATTTGAAATATGGCATTTACGAAATAGAGACTATGTGATTGGTATGGCACTCCGGTGTAGTTGTGGGCTTGATTTGGTAAGTGTAGTCATATCAAGTAAGCATCAAGGTTTTGAAAACATGCATATAGTTTTTGAAAAGAAAGTAAAGAAAATGGTTTCAAAAGTAATGTTTTAAAGACTTGTGGAATGTTGGGCAATGATATATTACTCGATTGTGGTGTTGCGGTATCTAGGAGAGATGCTTGAGTGTGTGTGCATGTATATATGCGTGGGTGAAGTGTGTACTGGGTGACCTTTCAATGGTCACTCATGCGTGTTTGTTTGATGTTTTCCTCAAGTGCAAGATAGAAGTAAGAGTTTCTAGTGCTCATGGAGATTGAGTTAGTGGACCACACATCAAGGGTTCTAGGTAAGCATTTAGTTTAATTTAATTCAGTTAATAGTATTTTTATTTATGTTGCTCATGTTGGATTTAGTTTTAGAATTGATGCAAGTAAATATTGTGGATAAAAAAAAAATGTGGTGAAAATTTTGGGGTAACAACTAGGGTTCGGGTCGTTACATTGGACCAACAAGTATTGCCTTTGTTGCTAGATGAATCGACAAGTGTGTCATAATAGTAAAAAATGATGGTGGGAAAATACGCTCTTGTGACATCTAGGCCTGATTATCCATTTTTAATTATAAACCATGTCAATAATCGTAATATTGTATAAATGGTTAATTAATGGATAATTTGTTGTTTCTCGATTGTGTGGGGGGTTTGTTGGCTTTCTGTGCACTTATTTGTGGTTGTGGGACCAATGTAGAATCTGGTCAAAGGATGCACAGTTGCCTCGATTTATGTACTTATCCTTTCCTTTTTCTTTCTTTCGTTCCTCCTTTTTCCTTCTCATCTTTTTCCATCCTCTCTCCCTCATGAGCTCTCATTTTCTTCCTCACCAGGGACCAACGTCTTGTCCCCTCAGCCAAGTAGTGCATTGCGGATCGCGGGTGGCTGATAGTAGTGCGAGGGAGATAAATGGGAAAGGAGGATGAAGAAGGAGGAGGCAATGGTGCCAAAACAGAGGTCGAGGAGGAGCTGCGTCCAAAGAAGCCAAAGAGCGAGTGCAGTTGTGGTGGTGCGTTGAGGATCGGAGGCACGCCGCGTGGAGGGGGAGCTCACCGGAGCTACGTGGGCTCATCAGAGGAAGTACGCCACCCCTCCATTCTTTCTTGTCCTTTGTTTTGGAAGATAAGGTTAAATGCATGAAAATAATGTAAAAAGTATGATAAAATCATGAAAAATTATGGGAATGCATGAAATGTGATGGACTACATGTTTATGATGAGATCATGCCAATTCGTTGTGTTTTTCGTGAGTTTATATGAATTTTTCATATGCATGCTATAGTGAAATGATATGAGCTCTATGTCTTTAAGATTTTATTGTGGGAAGCATGCTTAATGCATTAGTGAATGATTTGAGGGGTTTTGAAGTAGACTTAGAGGTCTACACCCCATATTTTATTCTAAAATTATGTGGTATGTTTGTTGGGTTCGTAGGAGGTCCCAATTTCGATGAAAATATGGTTAGGGCTCCGGGGGACGAATTCTAAAAACGGGCATTTTGGTGTGTCGAATTGGATTCAACATGCCATTTTTTGTCAGTATTCAACCAGAGACTCTAATTCGGTAGACCAAAAATGCCTGGTCATTTGTTTCAGGGGATTTCGATCGAGCAAAGGTATTTCAGTCGACCAAAGTAGGGATTTTGGGATGACTGATATTCAGCTTCGGTCGACCATTCTATGTGTTTGATGTCCAGTTTGGTATACTGAACTAGTCCAGTCTACCGAACTAGACCCCTGACCCAAATGAACACATGTTTTTTTGGAAAGTGAAAAATAAATGGTTTTTAATGGATAATGGACAAGTGTTAATGAGATATTCCCTATGTAAATGGCATGGAGGAGTATAGAATTCAATAATGAAATTAAATATGGTTTTGGACTTAAGGCCCCAAAAATGAAATAAATTGATAAATATGTGGTTTGATGTGATTTTTGGGCATGAGACCCAATAGTAAATATGAATGCTATAAAAAGGTTGGATCTCTATTTTAGGCTGGATTTGATCGAGAATGTGGATTTCTTGAAATGCATAAAAAGGCTTAAAGATGCATGAATTGGAAGAAAAAAAAGAAGAGAATGTGAGCTTTTGAAAAAGACATGTTTTGGAATAGAGATTCCAAATGTTTTAAAAAGCAATGATGTTTTGAAATGAATATTGAAAACCACGTTTTGTAATAGTCTAGGCTTGTGTTTTCTCATTGTTTTGCCGTGGTTTTCTGTGTTGGGCACATACTAGTTGACTTGGATGTCACTCATGCATGCTTTGTTTGGTTTTAGGTGCAAGTGGTGTAGTTCGGTTCCAGTGCCCGCGTAGGAGCCACTAGCTGTACATTGTTCCTGGAGGCGAGCCTTAGTTAGTTGTAGTGGTTTAATTAATGTTGTAATTATTGTTATTGCTTGTGATACTATGATTTAGGTAGCGTACCAGGATTTGAGGTGTTATAGAGTGGTATCAGACTTGAGGTTACACCTAGTACATTGGCTTGGTGATGTCCAGTCTAATGGCTCAGTAGGATTGCACAATAGAAAGTCCTACACCTGATTTTGGCTATTGCTTTTCTTAGTGGCAAGGCTCCAATGCCCGACTCTGAGGTGAGAGAGAGCAGTGCTTGGAGGGGCATGCAACAGGAGTTTGGTGAGATGATGTAGGGTTTCGCCTAGTCCTTCGACAATAGTAGCAAGGATGAGGTGAAAGGAGACCCGTGGGTCAAACAGTTTCGCTAGCTGGATGTGCCAACTCTAGATGGGTGCGGCACACTGGAGGAGTGTGAGGCTTGGTTCCTGGAGGTAGAAAAGATCCTAGTGGGGATTGAGCGTTCAACAGAGAAGTAGGTTCGGATCACAGCATTTTAGCTCAAGGGCACTGTAGATCAGTGGCGGAGGGCTACGTGCCGCACCAAGTTCCAAAATGTGGACCTACTGATGATCTCTTGGGAAGAGTTTCGAGAGGTGTTTTATGAGAGGGACAAGCTAGACAGAGAATTCTAGAACCTGAAGCTGCGAAGCTTGATTGTGGTTAAGTATGAGTCATCCTTCCTTCAGCTGGAGCAGTTCTCTTAAGCTGTGGTTTCTGAGAAGAATAGAGCCAAGAAATTTGTGGAAAGGACTTAATCCAGCATTGAGATCTAGAGTCATTGGCTTCCAATGTCAGACTCTAGCAAATGCTATTGAGCTTGCAAGCCGCTATGAGGATGATCGTAGGTTATTTTTGGAGGAATACCCTAAGAAGGATAAGGAGAGGAAGTTTGTCTCTTGACCTTCTGTTTCTCGACCTTCAATTACTGGAGCACCAAGTTCCAGGAGTTCTGGTAGCTCTAGGAAGAAGCGGAAGGAGCAGCCTACATCTGGTAGTGAAGAAAGTGTTTGTTTCAGCCATGTGGGATCTAACAGTGGCCCAAAGGTAGGACCTTGCCACGTCTGTGATAAGGAGGGGCACATAGCAGCGTAGTGTTGGCACAGACAGAGAAGTTTAGATAGTGTAGTGTGCTACAACTATGAGAAGTCTAGACACTATCGAAGGGATTGTCCCAATCCACCATAGCCAGCGAAAGATCCACCTTGTCAGCTTACAAAGGGGAGAGTGTTCTCCATTACTGCCCCAGATGCAGTAATGGCTATATGAGTTGAATCTTGTCTTGTAATAATGAATCCTATATGTAATTGACACTATTTTTTTTTATGATTATGATTATGGTTATGATGTGTTGATGTTAGGATCTTTTCTTATGGTTGACTGGACAGCCCGAGTCCTATTCGACTCGGGGAGTTCATTTTCTTGCATATCCGAGTCATTTGCTGCAAAGATCGGGACCAGGCTAACTAGATTGGCATTCCATTTGGATGTGGTCACTCCATTGGGTGAGCATAATCTAGCATGGAGGTATCTGAGACCAATTGATGTTCAACTGGGAGACAGGAATTTTCAAGCCATCTTGATCTTGATGGACATGCAAGATTATGATGTCATTCTGGGGATGGATTGGCTGGCACAACACTCAACCATGATTGACTGTGCCAAAAGGAGGGTTCTGGCAAAGTGTCTAGGCCAAGGCTGGTGTGTGGTGCAAGGCACCAGACCAGGTGAGCCCATAAAGGTGATATCTGCTATCATGGCCTACCATCATCTGGCAAGAGGCAGTGTGGGCTACCTAGCCTGTGTGACTGTTTCTTCTTCGTCTATGATTGGGGTTGAAGATTTGCCAATGGTGTAGGAATATCCGGATGTTTTCCTAGAGGAATTGCCTGGTATGCCATCGCATAGGGAAGTGGAGTTTGTGATTGATCTATTGCCAGGATCAGGTCCTATTTTAAAGGCTCCATACAAGATGGCACTCGTTGAATTGAGGGAACTCTGGAATTAATTGCAAGAATTGATGGATAAGGGATTTATTTGTCCCAATGTTTCACCTTGGGGAACACTAGTACTGTTCGTTAAGAAGAAGGATGGTTCACTTTGGCTCTGCATAGATTACCGAATGTTGAACTAGATAACTGTCAAGAATAGGTATCCTCTACCCAGGATTGATGATTTGTTCGATCAGATGCAGGGAGCATCGGTGTTTTCCAAGATAGATCTGAGATCCAAAAATCATCAGTTGTAGATCAGTGAGCCAGATGTGCAAAAGACAACCTTTCGCACCCGTTATGGACATTACAAGTTTCTGGTTATGTCATTTGGGTTGACAAATGCTCTGGTTGCCTTCATGGACTTGATGAATAGGGTCTTCAAGCCCTATCTGGACCAGTTTGTAGTCATCTTTGTCGATGATGTCCTGATATATTCTCCAGATGTTTAGACCCATCAAAGGCATTTGAGTATCATACTGGAGACACTGAGACAGCATTAGCTTTATGCAAAGTTCTCCAAGTGCGAGTATTGGCTAGAGGAGGTGTCCTTCCTTGGTCATATCATCTCAAGAGAAGGCATCAAAGTAGATCCAGCCAAGGTGAAGGTTATGAACAGCTGGGCCAGACCAAAGATAGTAATTGAAATCAGAAGCTTCCTCAGCCTAATAGGATACTATAGGAGATTCATCCAGCATTTCTCTAAGATTACTGTACTATTGACCAGACTGACCATAATGGAAGTGCACTTTGCCTAGGATTGGCAGTGCGAGGAGAGCTTCAATGAATTGAAGGCTCATCTGGTGTCAACCTTAGTTTTGACTTTGCCTTCTGGAAGTGGCAATTTCATAGTCTAAAGTGATGCTTGTGGAACCAGCTAGGGGTGTGTGCTGATGCAGCATGGTCGGGTTGTGGCATACACCTCGCGCCAGTTAAAGATCATGAAAAGAACTACCCCACACATGATTTGGAAATGACAGCTGTTGTGTTTGCCTTAAAGATTTGGAGGCATTATTTGTATGGTGAGTTGTTTGAGCTGTACATAGATCATAAGAGTTTGAAGTACATCTTCACTCAGAATGATCTGAACTTGAGACAGATGCGCTGGGTGGAGTATATCAAGGATTATGACTTCAGCCTGTCATACCACCCAGGGAAAGCAAATGTAGTTATAGATGCTTTGAGTAAACGCACTCATGTCATGGCTACGTGTGGAAATGGGAAAATGTGTCGATGGATTTTGTGTCGGGTTTGCAGAGGACCTTAAGAAAGAATGATATAATTTAGGTGATTGTGGATCGCCTTGCTAATGAGGGTGAACCGTCCATTGGAAAACTGGTTGAGCTGTATGTTGCTGAGATTGTGAGACTACATGGCGTCCTAGTGTCTATTGTGTCTGACAGAGACATGATGTTCACATTGAGGTTCTGGGGAGCTTTACCGGAGGCTTTTGGTACAGTGTTGAGTTTTAGTACTGCCTTTCAACCCCAGAGAAATGATTAGACAGAGAGGATCATCCAGACACTAAAGGACATGCTAAGGGCCTGCGCCTTTGGACTAATTACAGTAATATTTAAATAATTGCATCTAACTAAGGATCACCTCCAAGAACGATGTGCAGCTAGTAGCTCCCACTCGGGCATGGGACTAGACAGCACCACCAACTGCACCTGAAAACCAAACAAAGTACGTGTGAGTGACATCTAAGTCACTCAGTACGCGCCCCACACAGAAAACCACGACAAACGGCGAAAACAAGCCTAAACTATTACAAAACGTGGTTTTCTTTCAAAACATTATTTCTTTTTAAAACATTTGGAATCTCTATCCAAAATTTGCCTTTTTTAAAAGCTCACATTCTCTTTTCCAATATTTGGAATTTCTTTCCGAACCATGCTCTTTCAAAACCTTATCCCTTTTCTGAATTTCATGCATTTTCAAATTTTCTATGCATTTCAAGAAATCCACATTCACAACCAGATCCAGCCCAAATACAAGGCCTCACCGGGCTCCAAAGCAAAACCACATTCATTGGTTGGTAGCTGGTTTAAATCAAAATTCTTATTTGCTGCTAGAATTTGGGCCAAGACCAGAGGCCAAAACAAAAAACTTATTCTAGCTTATCTCACACATTTGTTTCCACTTTTCTTATTGATGTTATCTTGATCAGGGGTAACTAGACACACAAGCAGTAGGTGAGGATACCATTTCCCCTACCACCTTGCACTATCGTAGTGAAGTTCCCCGTGCATGAGGACACTGTTGGATACTAAAGCTTCTCTAGAGGGGGGGTGAATAGAGATTTTCCGGTTTTAATTAACTCTTGGTAATTATTTATGCAATCTGAATGTACTTAAGATTTAGCATACAAACATTCAATCACAAAGACACCAAGAATTATAGTGGTTCAGCCAACCCCGGCTTAGTCCACTCCTCAAGTTCCCCACTTGAGATTTTACCCTTATATTCAATAACTTTGAATCATACAAGTTACAAAAATTAC
>JAMKQA010089827.1:0-22962 GCA_024699735.1 Posidonia australis
AAACGGTATGCCGATTTTGGGACGGTATGCCGTTTTTGATTTGCATTTATTCCTTTTTCTCTTCTGTTCCGGAGTGCCGCTGCATCTTCCGATTTTTTCCTGAAACGGTATGCCGTTCTATCCACGGTATGCCGTTTTTAGTTCAACTTAGATTTTTACGGAGTTCCAAAATATATTCTGATTTGTGCTGGACAGGTCTGTCACTCTTGATGTCGGTATGTCCTTTTTTGATTTCAAGATAAGGCATTTATATCTTTTTCAAGTTATAATATTTATGAAAAATATGCATAAGTAAATAATCATCAAAATTCATGTAATATTTCTAACACAACTCTTCTCCGGTGGTTGGTGTAGATATCTCGTTTTAGCACTTCTTCTTTTTTAAGTCCTATTACACCATAGTATGCTCTATTCATCTTTAAAAGTCTTTTGCTCAGCTCAAATACTCTTCAAAGGCCCATTTGCTAATCCAGGTCATTCAACTCTCAAAATTGGGCGTTCAACATTAAGCTCTCAAATCGTGCATTCAACATTGAACACCTAAATTCGGACATTTTATACCTTCAGGTCATTTCCCTCCCATTCCTGTCAAACCTTCCTTTTTTTGAGTTAACGTAAATCATTATTATTATCAACGAATCTTCTTGCCTTATTTGAAGGTCTTTATTACCTCATTAAATGACTTATTCGACCTAGTTTTGGTAAGTTTTTAGCTTGAGGGTGTTGAAAGCCTGATTTCCAACTTTCAACATAGAACGTCCAATTCTGGGCATCTTACACCTGGCGATTCAAACCCTTCACATCAACAACTTTTCTTATTTGACAAAGTTTGATTTTTGAATTGTTGCTATTCTTAGATGCCTATCAATCATGTATGAGCTTAATTAGGGTCTAATCAAGCCTTAATTAGTCATTAATTGATGATTATACACTCCATGCTGACAGGCTACGTCAGAAGGGTGTAGAATGCTTGATTTCTGATGTTATACGATTATAGAAGGGTCATTCATTGCCATTTTATATAGAACATCTTCTTTTGGGCGTTCAACACTTCAAAGATGGAAATTCCTTGTCAAAGCTTCTCATTTCTGAAATCCTTGTCATTCATGGACCTTTCCACACCCCTATAAATAGGTGGGCACCCCTTAGCCTGAGAGGACGGACATAGATCCAGAAGAGGGGGGAAATTATTGAGGAAGAGTGGTCACAAGGGAATTCTAAGAGAGAGAGAAAGTGGAGAGGTTCTGATGGAGAGCTTAAGTCTTTTGCCAGCTTCAGTCATGCCATGCCATTATCTTGCATTTCATGCATAAAATGGGGTTGTTTTCTTTTTTAATGTTTTTGCATATCACATTTTATTTTATTGAATATTGTTGATAAGCATTTACATTAGTTGCCACTAGGGTGGTGAAACCCCTCGAGTAAGTATTTTCCTTTTATTTCATATTAATTTTTAATTTACTTTGAGCCTTTTACTACACTATATTAATCCGCATTTTTTTAAAACTTTTGTCTTGCAAGGAAAAGAGGCAGAAGAAAAAACTCACTGGTACGGAAACCCTTAAGCAGCGCTGGTGCTGTCCTAAGGTAGCTGAACCTACAACATCCACAACTCCCCAGGCGTCTCTAGGGTCAACAAAAGTAAACCTAAGTGGCAATCACGTTGACTTCAACCTACATAGAGGGATGGAGTCAAACAAAAACCAAGGAATACAAGCGAAGTGGCAAAACACATCAAAGTCGTAGAACGCATTCCACTTCTCCAAAATCCTGCATCCACAGTTGGATGGAATATCTTCATGCTGGGTTCTTCCTCGGGCATGCTATCTAGATTTCTATGATTTCTGTTATGCTCAGGGTGTCCCACCTCAAATTCAAACATTCAACTTAACTCCTGTGTAGGTTTAAGTTACTATAACGTGTAAGACGCGGTAGGATGTGCATCTCACATAAGACACAAAGAAGACTACGTCTAACACCTCTGTGAACTTCCCACTATCTGGCAGTGAAATTAATTAGTGTAAACAGTGCCCAATATTTTTACATGATCAACACAAGTTCTTGGCATATCCTCCTTGTCTTTTAATGATAAAAACAATCAAACTTGGCTAATGGCAAGCATAATTTCAATGAAGTTGAAGTGATCTGGTAGTGTTAGATGCTAAGACGAAGGCATTTAATGTAAGACGCAGGAGCTTGTGTGTCTAATGCTTTGAATTGCAGATTGAACTATTCAAACGCTCCCAATTATTCTTCCAGTGAACTTGTAGGGATTGCTTAATGAAAACAAATCCCAATATTCTTATGAACTATTTAGAAACTCATGCGACTATATTGACAGTCCTAGAAATTACAAGAATTTTATTTTTTTTCCTCTTTTTTTTTGATGTTTTTTCCTACGTATACTAGAACTGAACTGCACCTTTAATCAACACCTGAAAACAAAATATTAAAAAAAATACGTGAGTGACTTCAAGTCATCCAATACACGTCCACCAATAAAACAATGGAAAAACCATGAGAAAGCTAAATATCTCGATTCTCAAAACCCAAAAGGAACGGAAAAACTTTATTCATAAAGTCTCCAGAAATTCTCTTTAAAAATCATGCTTCTCTCAACTCATTTTCTTCTTGCAATTTTATGCAACTTTGAAACCACTTTTATGCATTCTGGAGAAACAAAATCATAACTAGAGTTCAGCCCAAACACAAGTCTATGCAAAAGCTCAAATAATAATTGAATTGTGGCTGGAAACTAGCCTAAATCTCAAATCTTGTCTCAGCTAGAATTTGACTAAAATCATAAGCCAAATCTCAAGTCAATTTTAGCCTAAAACCAAACACCTAGCTCAAGTCAAAACCTATAGTGCCACTTTGGCCATAGTTGATTCAGCCACAAGCAGTCAGCGAGGTACCAACCCCAGTTCTTGTGCAATGTCGCGGTGAACCTTCATATACTAGGGGTACGATTGCTTCGACCAACCCACTTTATCACATTTATTTTCTCATAAGCACGGGGAAGCATTCTCTAACACCCCAAGTTGTGTCAGAACACCCAGGTCTTTGTTCCTAGGTCCAACTAACATTGTCTCACATGGTAACCCGGTCTTTTTCACTTGGGCCTCAAACCTCGACAACTACACCTTTGGACTTGTAATCGATCTCATTATCAGTCACTACCCTATAGCTATATGGATTCGGGAAAACATGAAAATCCTTTTTAAACATGCAAATATCTTTTCAAACCACTTTGAAACATTTTCCATTAAAGGAATTCTTTTTCCCCAAAATCATTATTTAAGCACAAGGATTTCCACTAAAAAAAATCTTATTAAATAATTATAAAAGCCATTAAGATTAAACTTTAATATTCAGAAATTAATGGCCCAAGGACCTAATTTGATAGACTGAATCAGGGTTGGGATGTCAAAATCTCCTGTTCTGGCATACTAAATCCAATCGGTATGCAAACCAGGTGACTGCCAGAAAAACAACCGTTTATCTTAAGTCGAAATCGTTAGAATGAGAGCCTTGGGTGGACCCATTTCCAGTGTTTCACAAATCATGAAAAAATACTAGAAACGTAGCATTCTAAGTCTACTACAATTTCGAATGAGTTTCATTAAAAACCATTAAGTATAGCTCGAGATATCAAAATCAAAAGCCAAAGATCACATTTTGAATCACTGTTGCGCATATATGAAATTTCTACGAAAAATCCATCAAAATCACTGATAAATTACAGAGAAATCATGGATTCATCAAGAACTCTTAGACCTATGCTATATTACTCATTTCCAAGAATTTAAACTAATTTTACATCATTTATCAAAATTTGAACTTAAACGGAGAAAGGGAGTTGGGACGGGACATGTACCCAAAATGGATTTCTAGCGATCCCTCTCCCTCTCTAGTGAGCTCCCCACCTCCTTCAACATCCACCGAGCTCACCCGACCTCTAACGAGTTCTCCTCCTCCGATGGCCACCACTCTTCAGCCCTCTTGGCCCTTCTCCTCTCTTCTTCTTTTTTTCTCTTGATTTTTCCCCTTCAACCCTCTGGCTGCTCTTTTCTTTCTCCCTGGGCTACCACAACCGATACCATCTCCTCCTTCCCTTTTATCACTATTGTTTGTTTGTCGACGCTCATCAATGATAGCCGTTGGAAATCTCAACAGATTAGAGATTCAACATGGTAGAAGGCTGTGAGACGGTAAGGTGTGCATAGTGGTTGGCAGTGCCAACTATGCTGTACTGTGCCATTTTGGCGCTTCTCCTGTTTTAGTCACACACACATGGATTACAAAATTTCAAGATACCACACAGTGAGGAAATTATCTGAGATAAACATTGATATAGAAGAGGAAATTCAACATAGATCAATATTAATTCTCAAATTATCCAAATTACAACACATAATTTACATTATTCTTAATAATTGATCTATTGATCTATGAAGCCAATACACAGTTAGATCAAATTGGGCACAAATGTTACATCCTCGTCCCCTTAAAAACAATTTCGTCCTCAGCAGAACATCCTCCTCACACTTTTAGGTAGCCTCTTCGGTGCCATGGTGTTGCCACTGAACCAATACAAGGGGAATGATTTTGTTCCGAGCACTTGTTCCTTTCGGTTCAAGATTTGCACGACATTCTCTATAATCAACAAGTTCTCTTGTCGCTCCTTTGGTTGCACCTGTATCACCTGGGACATGTCTTCCAAACACCTTCTTAATATGGACACGTAGAAGACGCCATGCATGCTTGACAACTGTGGAGGCAAATCCAGCTTGTATGCCGTCTCACCAATCCTTCTAGAAATCTAACATAGCCTAATGTATCAAGGGCTTAGCTTGCCTTATTTCTCAAACCTTGCCATACCTTTGGTTGGTGACACTTTCAGGAAAATAAAGTCTCTTACTTCAAATTCAAGGGGTCTTCGCCTCCTATCTGCATAGCTCTTTTTGTCAGCTTTGTGCAACTAGTAACCTCTTCTGGATTCAGTCTACCTTACCCTTATATTGTTGCGCGATCTTCGGGCCCACAAGCTGCCTATCGCCAACCTTGCTCCAACAGGTGGGTGTCTTGCACGATCTGCCATATAGTGTCTTGTACGAAGCCATCCGATGTTAGAATGATAGTTATTATTGTAGGTGAATTCCATTAGCAACAGATGTTTTTCCCAACTACCTCCAAAGTTCAACACATAGGCTCACAGTATATCTTCTAGTGTCTGGATTGTCCTTTATGTCTGACCGTCAGTCTGAGGGTGGAAAACGGTGCTGAGGTTCAACAATGTCCCAAATGCCTCCTACATCGCTCTCTAGAATCTTGAGGTAAATCGGGTATCTCTGTCAGACATGATTGACGAGCACAATTCGTATTTTAGAGCAAAATTCCACAAAATCGTTGCATGTATCCCAAGTGAGGATACCATCCATAATTGAATCAGGAGGAGACTTCTCCTTTGATCCTAGTGAATTAGAGCACTCTAAAGAAGTAGGGAGTGTAGAGCAAGAAGGGGAAGCAAGTCTAGCATTGTCACTACATGGATATCGAAGAGGGCTCAGAATGATACTTGTGGTGTGATTAGTGGGTCTAGCACAAAGAGAATCTAATGGCAAGATGGTAAGAATCGACGACTTAGTATGAGATTTGCCAGTTTATTCCTCTTCAACGGTTAATTCCTCGGAGTCTAGGTCTTCCAACGCAATTAAGACGGCTTTCACTTGAACTTTCTTATTTCTTCACTTTTTGATCACTAAGGACGAGGGATTTGTTGAAGTCACCATGGGTACATTGATAGTCATTAATATTTTCCCCGTTGGAGAAGGACAACTAGAGGTTGAGGAAGGTTGCGTAGAATCCTTGGGTCGTCTAGGCAGTAGGCCTAGTCAGGAGTGAGTTGTCAAGAATAAAGGCAGGGTAGAGTCAGATTGGCGCCAATGGTTATCCTATGTGGGAGTCAAGTCTCTAGTTTTTCTAGTAGTGGGCCTTGGAAGGATCCCAGCAGCAAAGGACATTGGGGGAGTACTACTCATGGACTGAATATTCAAATCATGAGCTTTCTCACGACCCTTGTCACCATTCATGGGTGGAGCCTTGTTCCA
This sequence comes from Posidonia australis, assembly GCA_024699735.1. Lineage (NCBI taxonomy): Eukaryota > Viridiplantae > Streptophyta > Magnoliopsida > Alismatales > Posidoniaceae > Posidonia > Posidonia australis. The sequence goes on from JAMKQA010089827.1 coordinate 6,111, forward strand.
AACATTAGTGCCATTGAAATTACCCCTGTCTTTCCATCCACCCCTACATCCACTCCTATTTCTGAAGGCCTTTCCAAAAGATTTCTGTCACCCACAAAGAGCTAAGCCCATGATGAATAGAGCAAGTGAGTGAGTGAATCTATTAATTGGCGGTGCACAAATGTCCAAGACCCAATTAAGGCGGATGGGGGTACACTTTTCGAGAGAAGGAGAAAAAGAGAAGATCTACCATTTCCTATCTAAGATAAATCTCGACTTGATAGTAGCCTTGCTTGGTACTCATATCAACTTCTAAAAGTTCTACAAAATAAGACATCATTTTTTGGAAGAGGTCGACACTCCATAAATGGTAAGGAATGTCTTCCATACAGATCCAAATTTCATCATCATCCAGGATATGAACAACAAGTGAGTTGGTTGACTAGGGAGCAAAGATCAATGGAATACCATTTGACATGGTTCAGCTCGTGGCCAATGTCGCGTCTCTGAGATCGGGAGATGGGAAATGAACGAGATACTTCAAGTCTGTGATTCTGAAGACTTGACATTCTTGATGTTGGGACCATTGAGTTAATAAATAAGCTACCAACTCTTTCAAAATGTTGTTGTAATTAGTGTTTACTATTGCATAAGTGGAAAGAAAATCTATAGGTTCATAGATCTCATCCAACGGAGGAATAAGTATCAATTGGTAGGAAGAGAAGTTGACCATTAACGACAAAGAGAAAGGAATAGGAGTCTTGTTTGTAGATAAGTAGTTGTTGGGAGGAAGGAGTGTAAAGAAATTATAAATATAAACAGAATAACGAGAGGATTTACATTTAAACTAGGATCTTGTAAATCGACTGTGTGATCGAATATGAACACACGTCACATTAAAAGTACCTTCTCGATTTGCTACAAAAGCCAGATAGAGAAATAAACTTTCGCCACTGCTTGATAAAGGTTCAATCTTCGTCATTATAATGAGAAGACGAGTCAGAAATGATTTTATTGACATTCTAAGCAAACAAAAGGTCTGGAGGTAAATTAATCGTGCTTCTCGGCAAACGCAATAGTAGAAGGAAACGAAAGCCACAGCGTTTTGCTGGAGAAATGCGTGAAATTGGTAGGAAATTTCGGTATTTATTGTGGCATGGATAGTGTAATTTACAAGGCCATATTCATTTCCCAAGGATAAGTAATTTTAAATTAGAAATATGTAAAGACAGTGACTTGTGAATCTTATCTACGTCAGAGCTGCGATATTCGACAGATACCACCTTGTTAAAGTAATTAATGACAGAATTGGAAAGGACGTTAAGAAGATTGATCAACACAACGTTTGACCACAGACTTGATTGCTATTCCCATCTTCAACATTATAATGTCCCATATCTTCTTCTGGAAGAAATAAAATGACATCAACACTGCTAGCTTGAATAAAAATAGAATCTGGAAATTACAAAGAATGCCTCACTGTAGCTGGCTTTGTGATGGAGTTTGTCTTTTTTGTTTGTTAATGATTTAGATAGATAGAAGGTGAATTTTTATGCATGTCTCATGATTCGAACTTGAGATTCGAACTTGAGACCTGTGATGAGCTTAAAGTTCTTCCAGTCACTGTGATAATGAGACATTATCTTGGTGATGAAGTTTGTCATCTTCAGTAAGTTCACTTTAATGTAACGATTCTCATGTGATGTCCTAAAAGTAGATTTTGATCCTATTCCTGTCGAAGTTTGTTTTTAATCAACACAACAGACTTTCTAAATAAGTGGTCTCGAACGTACTTTAAATATGTATCAGCACTATCATCCAACTCACAAACTTCAAGTTTACGCAAATTTTCCTAAACTTAAAAACGATATCATCTACTTCTACGTGACAACATCCTATAACATCCTCATAAGCATTTAAGCGCCATGTTTACGTTCACTGGCATCTAGTTCCTGTCAACATCCATTCATATCAGATCATATTCATAATTATCCACATCTATATCTAGTGTAGTATTCTTCAAAGGAAGAAGTTTTGTATACATGAATCAATGTCAAGTGTTAGATAATACTCTGCGAATGAGGGATAATATCGTAGGTTCCACTAACCACATGTATTTGTACCTTTGTATGACAATTCATATGAAAATGCGTGTACACAAATCGAAGTTATTCTTTAAATATTGTCGACGTTGGTATATACATCAAGACAATTAAATTACCAAATAGAACAGATTCATAATCCAGTGCACATCTATATCAAATATTTGATCCTTTGAATGCCGCGTACTCATTATAGCACATGAAAGACAAAATTTTTAAGTCAAACCAAACCATCAGAAAATGACACCTCTTATAGTCTTATACGTTTCACTTGGTCCCATTTTTCATTCTCGTGCATGGAATTAACTGAATTCTGTGCATGTGATCACGATCAGTTCACAACATAGTCATAATATTCAAAAGCAAAAAAAAGAAAAGAAAGAAAAAATCGCTACAGTCCCTCTCCTGTATTTGGTGCGGCTTCACTACAGTCCAACCATACGTGATTAAAAACTCTATGTCAAGTTTTACACATATGCTATCATTTTAATTGGTATTAATAAATTCTGCAAAAATTGTTTCAGTTTTGAGGGTCTATCATATTTCCCTGAAAAATGTAGGAGGTCATGAATCGAATGTAACCATCTACATGATTATTGCAAAACGAAAACACCTGACTATTAAGTAAAACATTAATGAATGTGATGAATGATCAGTATTGGACCTAAACAAGTAAATTAAAGTTTGCCTTTTTAATCTTTGGATGTGTAACCTAACGAACCTAATTAAAGTCCAACTTGTTAGTATCATCTAATTTTACTTGTGATTAGATTGTTACCAAGTGGTTCTAAATTAGTTTTTCCACAAATCTTATGTGTTGATGGATTGTTTGGATACAAAATATTGGAGTATTAGAGAGAAATGATTTGGAGAGAAAATAAAGTATAGAATTATAATTATGATCATATCATTATAAAGTATTGACCTTGTTATTGGATTATTTGAGGGTATGGCATTATATTAGAAAATTTAAGTCCTACTAATGTATTCTCCAAATTTCTCAAATTTTGTAGCAAAATCCTGATTCCTCAATCATATTAAATTCCTCACAAATCAATAAGCTCCATTAATTCATCCTAAAGACTATTTAGCAACAAAGTTGGATTGTTAGTTTTTTTTAATAAATAGAGACTTTATTTAAAAAAATCCTAAAAAACTAGGTTTTCTTAGTTTTTTGGTTTTATTTTCCTTCTTTTGCCATTAAACAACCATTATTTTTAGGCCATGTCGCTACTTTTCAACAATCCACAAATAAACAAGCCTATATATATAGAAAATGTTGTCTCTTCAAGGTCCTCGAGATAGTCGAATTTCAAAACATAAAAACAACCTACTAAACACACTATTAATGGCTGAAAACTAAAATATCCTTTATTAAAAAAATAATTGAAAATTTAAATTTAAATTATATCATCAATGCCAAAGGTTTTACTAGATATTAGAAACTTTTAATCTTCATCGTTCATTTAAATATATGTATAATGTGATTTGTAACTAAAAAAATAATTATAATAATTACTAGTAAGTAGTTAATGAGATTTGTAACTAATGTATAATGATAGATCAGTAAGTAAAATAATAATAATAATTCAAGACTCTCCTCTCATCCTTGGCTCTGTGGAGAAAGAAGTAGTTATTGAACAGAAAAGAGGAGTAAGAGTTGTGGCGATTGCCTCTATGGCTCTTTACTTCCCTGTGTAACACAACAAGCAATAGGAATCGAATATCCTCAAATTAGAGGTGTACATGGGTCGAGTTAAGAATAAGCCCACAATTCAATCAAAATTATTTAAGTTAGATAATTTTAAACCAATACCTAATTCAATCTCAGTCTAGACCCAACCTAACTTATCTTATATTCATCGAATTGAATTTGGTTAGTTCTCGAATTTTATTTGTACTTATTAAGAATTAAAGATTATATTTATAGCATAATGTATAAAAATACACAACAATATACACCACTAATGGCAAACATAAAATGGTAAATAATCCGATTATATTGTAGAGAAAGACATGATTTACCAACATTCATTGAATAGTATAAATTATCACTTTGAATAAAATAATTCATGGCAAATTGGTGAATAATATGATTCTTTTGTTTTTTCTCGATGAATCATAAGAATTTTACTACTTTGTTCAAATGCACGTTAACAATTCAACACATATATTTAAAATGTTTCGTAATTATCATTAGAAATTTAGAATAACCACAAGAATTTTGAGAGAAGATATTAAGATTTTATAAATAAATAATTATATATATATATATAATATTTATAAATATAACTAATTAATTATATATATATCTTTAGATTTTGAATCTAATCGAGTAATCCATCCTTATAGTACATACTCACTCCAAAGGGTTCAGATATAAGAATTTTGACTTATATCCAACTCATAATACAGAAAGTCTTACCTGACCTAATTTAATCTAACCCAACCCGATGACATGGATCAAATTGGTTGGATTTTCGGATCAGCATGAGCCACGCATACTCCAGTCCCAAACTATATTCCTTTGATGCCTTGAAGAAGTTGACAGTTTCCCACCCCCATCAATTTCCATGGCCCACTTACGTGGCCCCACTTGCAGAGGAAGTGGCGACGGAGGCGCCATCTCATATGTAGAGCGAGAAATCAATCGCAGGTGAAATGAGAGCAAAAGAAGGCGAGACCTTTACGGGTTTGGGATGGATTTTGTTGCCTTTTGCTGTTGTTTTTTTATTCTGTTTTTGTAAACGGTTGCCTTTTGCTGTTGTTGGAGGGGTAAAGATTCTAGCTTTTTTTTTTGGAGGGAAGGGGGGAGCAGGAAAAGGATGACCCAAATCACCCATCTGCTTCGGTTTCTTTTGATTGGGGTGCCATGCGATTCCTAAAAGAATAGCTCCATTTCGTATAGGCCAAAAGTGGAGGGCCACCCGACAGAATAGATGATCTTCTTCTTCTTCTTCTTCTTCTTCTTCACATAATTCAGCTGTTGTTTGTTTTGATTGGTGTAACCTTCGAAATTCCCCTTTTTGCCTCTTTTGATTGGGAAAAGGTGACGCCTTTTATGCAAATCTGCACTGTTTCGTGTGAGAAATCGAGCTTTTCCCTTTGACAATCCCTATACTAATTGATTACTGGTTCCCGCCTTAAACCCAAGTTCTTTTTGTTGGTCTCACCATGGCTGTGGTATCGATGCTGGGTCGGAGCCATGAGAGTCGTTTCTCCCTCAGCAGCAGCGGCGGCGGCGGCGCTCGGAGCAGCGCAGCTGGGTCGTCGAGAGGCAACATGGTGGAGACTGTGGAGGAGGAGCAGGAGTCATTTGGCCCTTTACCCGAGCAGGAAAACTCCATTCTCAGCTATGACATGGATGAGAAGACGTTTGTTGCTGTCGGGAAAGAGTCCAAGGAAAGTAGCTCTTCTCTAGTATGGACCCTGAGAAAATATCCCACCTTAAAGAAACTGGTACTAATTCATGTCCACCGCCCCACTCAGTGGATTCCCATAAGTAAGCTCTTCCCAGTTGCCCTTGTTTACTAATAATTATTTATCCTTTTTCATGTAAAAAATCTTACATTCCCTTTGTTTCTTCCATGCATACACAAAATTCTCGTCTACTTTTATTTGTTTTACTACAGATAAAGCCAATCACAAACACATGGGGTAATGTTCCGTGATTATAAGTGTGATCGGCTTCTTGAGAACCTAGTATGTAAATAAAAGTGGTGGAAGATAAAAACCTGATATTTATTTAATGCATGTTTATTGCGTGCTTAAAATTCTCTGTGGAAAACCAAGTTATTTATGTACTTTTCTTTTTTAGGGGAAGTACCTTTTACTCTTGGACGATTAGAACAATTCCAGTTCCTTTTTTGTGAAATGTCTTTTTCTTATTTCCAGTACTTGTCTTTGGGCATCTTTTCATGTTTTCTATGTGTTGCCTTTTTCTCTTCTAGATATCAATTAATTTGATTTTTTATTAATGGTTATTCTCAGCTTCTTTTTCAGTGGGAGGAAAGTTTCTGGCTAGCCAACTTGAGAGCCAACAGGTCTATGCATATAGACAACAAGAGAAACAAAAATTGGATAAGATCCTTGATGAATACGAGTCTTTTTGCAAGTGCTCAAAGGTACATAGAATTGTTGCTTAATTATGTTTTGCTTGTAAAACAGAAATAAATCCTTTTAAGAAAAATTGTCTGGTAAAAGCAAATGTTACTGTTGCATACTTTTGGGACTGTCAATCTTGCCTCAAGCTTGTGAGCTTGCTGGGATTTTGCCTGATAAGAACTTGATAAAGCTTAGCCAGCTGAACCCAAGACAAGAAGTTCTATCACATGCAAATCGTGAAAAGCTTGTCAAGAGGAAAGTCCTGTCTTTCAAAAATTTCTCAGTGTTGAAGTAGAGGTGCCTTGCGTTGGATGTTTTGCATCAACAAAAGTACGATGACATTCCACTTGCACCTTACAGTTTTTTTATAATAATGTGCAAGAGTATGCTGTCAATTGCCCCACATCAGATAGTCAACAGAAAAAGACATGGGGCAAAACAGAATCCTCTTTCATATTGTTTCTTAAATGGACCAGCCTGTCAAGTAGTCCATGGTGCTATTTCAGTTTGATATCTCTTAACCCTACACCGAAAAACATAAAGTGGCAGTAGATGTCTCCTCTTTGAAACACAATCTGGGCCTTGTGTTGGCAATTAAAATGGGCTTGGTATGACATGCTTGGTTGTTCAATGTTGGGTGCTGTTAGAGTTATAGCTTTATGTTCATTTGGTTTATTGGGTAATTGGATATCTATTTAGTTAGGTATCTTATAAATATGTAACTCATTCTATCTTATGAGAATATCTCTCTTTTATCTCTAACTTCAACATGGTACTAGAGCAACCAGATTCTCTGACCTAAACCCTAACAACCCTGCCACCTGCCGTCGGCTCCGCCTGCCTCCGCTGCCGCCACCACCGCCACTGCAGCCTCGGGTTCTTCCTGTCGACGCCTCCCTCCTATCCAGCAGCCCTCTTCGTTCACGTGAGCAACCTCCTTTTCACCCACCGACGGCTTCTTCCTCCCTTACCGCCGTCGGTGGCGGAAACTAGGGTTCCGGTTGGCCCTTAATCCCGCCGGAGTGGACCATTCTCCTCCAGTCCATGTGTTAGGCTTTCCCACGACTGTTTATCGTTGCTTGTGGGTAGATAAGTGATATCCATCAGTGGTTGAGCCTCTAGATTGTGTGGTTGTCTTCTCGAAAGGCGGTTGTGGTGCAGTTGTTCACCGGTGATCATCAAAACAGGTCTTTCTCTCCTATTTCTTGAAATTTCAGACCTTATATATTGTTTTTTTTCATCATGGCCACACGTGAGAATCTCGTAAAGAACCTTAGTTGTACATCTGAGAAATTAAACGGTAAGAATTATTTATTATGGACACAAAGTTTCGAGACCTTTATTATTACATATCGTAAACTAAGTCACCTCACCAAACCTCCTTCAGACAGTAAAGATTCATCATATGAAGATTGGTTTGCTGATGATGCTGCCATTGTCTCTTGGATGGTTAATAGTATGGAGCCTTCTATGGCTCGAAGAGTTATGATGTTGAGACCGGCTAAGAAGATTTGAGATACTCTTCATCTCACCTATGGTTATGAGAAAAACATCTCTCGGGTTTTTGAGTTGTACGAGCAGTTGTTCACTCTTTGTCAAGGGGATTGCTCTGTTACATATCACTTTGCCTTTCTGCGATATTTATTGGATGAGCTTGAGATCCATCAGCCCCTGACGACAGATATTACATAAATGAGACAGTATCGGGAGGAGCTTGCAGTGGCCATTTACTTTTTTAGTTTATCTCCCGATCTCAACTCTCAGATCATAGGTTAGATTTTGAGGGCAGACAGTGTTCTAGACCTGCTGTCTACTTTTGCTAGAATTTTACGCATGTCCACAGCTATTGCATCTTCAGTCTCTGAGTAGTCTGCTATGGCAGCCACTAGGGGGAGAGGACGTTGTAGTTCTCGTGATCGTGGTCGTTTCGACACTGGAGGACGGTCTCGATGTACCCATTGTGGTAGGACAGGGCATCACATTGAGAGATGCTGGGATTTGCATGGACGACCTTCTTCCTCATCTGCACATGTTACTACAGAGTCTCCACCAGCTCAGTCCACTAGTGAGGAGCAGACAGTCACCATTTCACAGACTGATTATGACCGGCTCTTACAGTTACAGGCCACTGATTCCACCGCCACTGTCTTTTATTCCATTTCCACAGGTACTAGTGCTCTCCTGACTTCCAGGAACTCCTCCTGGATAATTGATTCTGGTGCATTCTTCCACATTTCAGGTACAAAAGATTTTTTTACCTGTCTTTCTTAGTTATCTGATATTAGGTATGTAGCAATTATTGATGGTAGGTTTTGTTCAGTGTCTGATGAAGGGATTATGTAGGCATCTTTCCAGATCTTCCTTGATAGAGCCTTATATGTACTTGACTTTCCTGTGAATTTGCTTTCTATTAGTGTCATTACCAAACAATTGCGTTGTTCTGTAACCTTTTTTCCTTTCCACTGTATTTTTAAGGATTTATGGACGGGGAGGAGGATTGGTTTGGGCCGTGAGCATGGAAATGGCGTGTACTTACTGGTTAGTGACGAGATATCTTAAGGATTAGCCTTTGTTGCGTTCACCTCTGAGCCATCTTCACTGTGGTATTACCGACTAGGTCATCTTTTTCACAGGAAATTTTAGCAAGCCTTACCTTGAGTTACTGTCTCTCAGTTTGAGTGTGAGTCGTGTCAGTTAGGAAAGCACTATCGTACTTCTTTTCACCAGTTGCATCCTACGTTCAGTTCTACCTTGTTTGAGTTAGTACATTGTGACATCTGGGGTCCTTTCAGAGTCTCTTCTGTGTCAGGTTATCGGTATTATATTACTTTTATTGATGATTTTTCGAGAGTGTCTTGAGTATATTTGTTGAAAGACATGAGACATATTTTTGATGTACTCAAAACCATTGTTTCTGAAGTAAAAAATCAGTTTGGGATTATTATCAAATGTTTGCGTACAGATAATGTTTTGGTATTTGTACAAAACAAGGTTGAATCTTATTATGCATCTCTAGGCATTCGACATCAAACCACGTGTCCTCATACTTCTCAGCAAAACAGGATGATAAAAAGAAAGCACAGACACATTTTTGGTGTCACAGTACCATCATGCTCCAGATGAAGGTACCCAAACACTTGTGGTCTAATGCAGTTCTTATTGTCATTTATCTTATTAACAGGATGTCTTCTACTCCTCTTGGAGGTGAGATTCTCCTTCGTCATCTTCATAAGAATGTCCATTTGTTTTCTTTGCCTCCTAGGGTTTTTGGTTGTGTTGCTTTTGTTTAGGACCTCTCACCTGGACTAGATAAACTCTCTTCTAGGACAATTAAGTGTGTTTTTGTGGGATATTCCAGAACTCAGCGAGGATATTAATGTTTTCATCCTCTCTCTGGTAGATATCTTGTGTCTGCTAATATTACCTTTTTTGAGTCTGTAGCATACTATAGTGACTCTGGTGTTGTCAGGGAGTCAGTTGTTGAGTATGTTCCTTTACCCACAGTTGTTTCTCCAGTCCCAAATGATCCACCCCCTTGCAGGTATATCGGTGTTGCCAGAGGCTATCGACTTCATCAGCGGCAGAAGCAGCCTCCTCCTCTAATGCAGATCCATCTCCTAGTGACCTGCATTTGCCTATTGCATTGAGAAAAGGTAGTCGTTCCTCCACTGCTCATCCCATTTCCAATTTTGTTACCTATGATTCTTTACATCCACAGTTCCGTGCATTTGTCTTGTCTCTTTGCACTGAATCTATTCCCAGGAGTCACCAGGAAGCACTTTTATTTCCGCAATGGAAGGCAGCAATGGATAAAGAAGTAGCTGCCTTGGTAGCCCGTGGCACTTGGGAATTAGTGACCCGACTTGTGGGAGTTCATATAGTCACCTGTCGTTGGGTTTACACTGTCAAATACAAAGCAGATGGCACTGTTGATTGGTACAAAGCCAGACTAGTTGCGAGGGGGTTCACTCAGACCTACGGTATTGACTATGATCAGATATTCTCTCCAGTAGCTCGACTTAATTCCATCAGAATTGTTCTCTCGGCAGCCATCAATAATTCCTGAGAGTTATGTCAACTTGATATCAAAAATACTTTTCTATATGACGATCTCACCGAGATTGTACTTATGGAGCAACCTTCAGGGAATGTTGCTTAGGGAGAGAACAGAGTTTGCAAACTCAAAAAAGCGATTTATGACCCTAAACAGAGTCTTAGAGCATGATTCGAAAAATTCTGCCAAGTAATGTTGACAGTAGGATTTCAAGAATGTGTTATGGATCATTCAGTTTTCTACAGGAGATCTGAGCAGGAGTGTGTGATTCTGGTGGTTTATGTAGATGACATTTTGGTGACAGGTAGTGACCAAAGAGGTATCAAGGAAGTAAAAGAATTTCTTACTACTCATTTTGCCATCAAAGTATTGGGGAACCAAGGTACTTTCTTGGTATTGAGTTTGCTTATGTAAATGGTAAAATGGTGTTATCTCAAAAGAAGTATGTTCTTGATCTACTCTAGGAGATAAGACAGTTGTGATGCAAATCAGAAAGCACTTCTATTGAACAGTCATCTCTACTTTGGGATACCAGCTCTGAGTTATTAGATGATCTTGGCCAGTATAGGAGGTTAATTGACAAGCTTATTTATCTGACAGTTATTCGGCCTGACATTTCATATGTTGTTAGCTTGCTGAGTCAGTTCATGTATGAGTCAAGGAAGGTGTACTGGAATGGAGCTTTACGGGTCCTTTCCTATGTTAAGGCCTCTCCAGGCAGAAGTTTAATCTATAAAAAGAATGGCCATGTCAATGTGGTAGCATACTCAGATTCAGACTATGCAGGAATTCATGGAGATAAGAAATCCACCTTAGGGTTCTGTACCTATGTGAGGGGGAACCTTGTTACGTGGAGAAGCAAGAAGCAGAATGTTGTGTCTCATTCTAGTGCAGAGACAGAGTACAGAGCAATGGCACAGACTGCATGTGAGATGGTGTGGATTAATTCTCTTTTTTTTGAGATTGGCTCACAACCTGAAGCTTCAATGCCAATGTTTTGTGACAATCAGGCCGCCATCTTCATTGCCAACAATCTTACCTTCAACGAGCGAACCAAACACATCGAGGTTGACTGCCATTATGTGCGAGATATGGTGTTGAAAGGAGTCATTTCTACACCACATACTCATTCTTCTGAGCAACTAGCTGATATCTTTACCAAGGGTTTGAGTTGTGGGTCATTCATGTCTTTATGTACCAATCTGGGTCTTTTTGATGTCTATGTTCCAACTTGAAAGGGAGTGTTAGAGTTATAACTTTATGATCATTTGGTTTATTGGGTAATTGGATATCCGTTTAGTTGGATTTGCTATAAATATGTAACTCATTTTATCTATTGAAAATATCTCTCTTTTATCTCTAACTTCAACAGGCACCACATGCAAAAATTTAATCAACATTAGTGACCTAGGAACATAGTCATCTTTTGCTCTAATATTTTTAATAGCATTATTTCAAAAAAGAGAGGAAGTAGTAGTACATGATGATTTGAACAGAAATCAATGAAGTGTCTCCCCAGGATTAAATATTAATATCTAATGAGGCTCTCATCTTGCCATGTACCCATTCTAAACCTTTTGAGCTGAGCCACTAGTTGAGACTTAATTCATTAAGTTAAAAGGGGTCAATCTGAGCAGAGCGTGGCTTGCTCAAGTTCAGCTTCTTTAGGTGCCTATTGATGCTAATGATTAAAGTCAATCTCGAGAAAGAAAGCTGATACTTATAGTGCTATGTTTACTTCTATTTCGTTCTCACAGGTTCAAGTTGAGAAGCTGGTGATTGAGATGGATGATGTTGCTAAAGGGCTTGTGGAGCTGATCACTCAAAATGGTATCACCAAGCTTGTAATGGGGGCTGCTGCAAACAAGCATTACTCAAAGTATGTAACACTTATAAATCACGTATTTATTTTTTACTTGTGTTTATTAAATTAACTGGAACTCCATTCCAATATGAGGATTATATTCGTAGATTGAATTCTACAACACTTCTGGGATGTGTCGGTGATGTATTTTTTTGTTAGCAAGCAGGCAGCATCATTTTGAGCTTATGCAGCATCATCAATCATCAAGTCTTTTGCTTGAAGATCAAATGCTATAGTATACATTCTGTACTTTATATTATTGCTTATGGTAATGATTTGATCATTGCCAAATTGCAATAACTTTGAAGTTGGTACATATGATCTGGACTTCTTCTTGACAAGCAATTGTCCAATTACTCTCTATTAGATTTAGCAAGTGAAGGATTATGTGAGAATCTATTTGCAATAGTGATGATAAGTTTTTGGTGCTGTTGTCCTCTTTATAGTCACGAACAACTTGTTGCTTGCATATCATGGAGTGAGAATTTGATTTTGTGAACTTTTGAGTTTTTATGAACATTTACCTGTAGAGTTTGGTGGACATCTCAAAGAAAATTAGTTATGTTACTTCTAATTCTAGGTCATCTTCACATTGTGTACTAATATTCTGACATTTGCAGGAAAATGAAAGCTCCAAAGTCGAAGACGGCATGTACAGTAAAGAAAGAAGCTCCACCGTCTTGCAAGATATGGTTTGTTTGCAAGGAAAATTTAATCTGCACCAGGTAAGCTTAATTTTGAAAGTGCTTTGAGTTATACTTGATTCAAATGTAACTTGAAAGTGTTCCCGAGTTCAGGATTGGAGCTCCAACTCGTGTGTGATTTCCATACAAGATTGTCCCACATCACTGTGGTTAAAATAAAGTAGATACAAAGTGGATACATGAGTATCAGTATGTGACTGTGATTCAAACCACTATCTGAAATCGCTATTTGATGGATAATATCCAAAATTTGGATATTATATGAAGAAAGGGAAATTTAATAGATTATATATTTATTATTTAAAAAATAGAGTAGATATTTGAAACATATACTTTGTATCTATTAATAAGAAACAGTTGTTTCATTACAAAATGCATTCTTTAGTGCTAGAGACTATTTCGCAATGGAATGACATTTTGAACTTGGTTCCATATATACTAAAATAACTTCATTGTCATCGTTACTCAAATGACCAATGCATATAGTAGAGATTTTAAGTTTTTATCTTGGTATGGAAACTATGAGTTTTATATGTAAGAGTTCCTCCAATTCAACAAATTGAATCAATAAAAGAAGAAATTAAGAAATAAAATTAAAATCTTGGGCTAGGGTTCCATTATTAGAGGTTCTACTAAATATTTGTATTTTCATCACTGTTTGTTACTGATAAAGCAGATTTCTTGGACTGGTTTATGTGCTTTCTTTGGCCTCTCCCCTTAAGGAAATTGAATACAGTGAATTTTTTGAGAAATGATGGTATTTTTCACTATAACGATTTGAGGAAGCTATCCAAAGGAGCCTCAATAAACCCTCAAAGAAGGGAAGGTCACCCTGTGTGAACCAAACTTTGTGATCATTTGAGAAATGATGGTGCAATTGTATACAGTGAACAATTTTCAGTTCCACTATAATTACCTACTGAACATGTAGATATCCCTAAAAAATAAGTAAATAGGTTTAAAACATATTAAATATGGTTAATTCTGTTGTGAAAACTGCTATTATTGCAAAACTTGATGAATACAACCATCATTGGGAATTCATCTTTGGTATATTAGACCCAATTACACTTACCAGTAAACCAGACATGTAGACAGCGATATGGTTTTCATGTTAAAATAATTTCAAGATCATGATGGATCCACAACTACAATCGATAGGCTTTTTTGTGAAACCATGGAATTAGGTGTAATTGAGATAGTGTCAAAATCATGAAGATTCTAGTGTTGATAACTTGTCCGCATCATTGTCTTCATTAATGCTGTAGATAATTGAATAGGTTTTCTTATCACTTAAATGAGATCCATTTAAATGAGCACAAACATAGAGCCCATCCTGGATTCAGACATCCATTCACACAGTCTAGGCCGATTGACATCCTTGCTGAGCCTGCTAGTTGATTCAGACACTTAAGAATCTGATTGAGACCCCGATGTCTTTTGGGATCTATGCAGGTAGTTCCCAAGTCCAAGCATAGTCATTGGCTGTATGCCTTTTCTAGGATATGGTCTTGAAGAGTGCAGGAATTCAAATTAGAATGTGACTAATGCCACCATAATGTTAAGTGGTCATTGTTGACCTAGAAAGTTAATCTGAAACTTCCCATTAAGTTGCCAATTGCTTATAGCTTGTAGAAAGAAATGATGATGTCCTTGATGACCTCAGAAAACAAACTCCCATTAGCGACATCAAAGTTCTCATCGGCAGATTGATTCTCGAAATGTTGCTGCAAAAGTTCATTGTTTTACTAAACCAATTTGTCTCCCATGCAGCTGTCTTCCTATATGTAGAGAAAAGCAATATAGTTACAAGCATGTAAGCATCCTGATGTCATTGCAATTCACCCTTTCTTTTGTCAACTGTCAAGGCATCATAAATATAGACTCCTAACCTAAATCATTCTTCTTCGAAGCCTCAAAATAAGAAGTCATTGATATCAATATCATCAATGAGTCAACTCCCAAGTCATCCTTATCCTGAGTAAGTCCCAAAATTTTCCACAGATCTGCAGCAATCAGAAGTCACCAATTTCAATCTCTTTAATCAGTTAGCCTTTTGCTTTAGTCTTCTCAGCAAAGATTTTCTTCTAGTCGGCTACAAAGATTTTTTAATTTTGGTTCGTTAATGATGATCATTTCTCACTTTAAAAAGCTTGATTCCAACAGAGAAGCTAATTCAGATGGCTATGAAGTAACGGTATCACCAGTGGGAAGTTCCAGCTCCAGGTCCTTACTGTCTGTTACCCCTTCAGTATCTCAATTATGTCACTTATCTGACGGATCACAAGACCTCCAACAAAGTTCAGGATCCTATAGTGCTTGCTCTCAGATGGAGGCGGACACATTGCCTGTGGTAGGACATGTTGGAACATCAACTCAAAGCAGACTGAATGCAGACAAGTTTCATAGTGAGAATTGGGAAGGAACACCAAAATCTGGGGGTTCAGAGTGGTCTTTGTTGCCTAGGCGTAAAGAAGAAATCAGCTTGGGCTCGAATTCAACTCTAACAGATGAAATCTGTAAAGATGGATCAATAATAGTACCACATCCTAGAGTTGATCTTCCTCTTTCTTCTACTCAAGAACAGCTGGTTTGTGCTTATATAATTCTCTCTTTCTTTGACATCTGGAAATCATAACAAAGGGAAAGAATATAAGGCTATCTTGTTCATAACAATCCCAATACCTGACATAACCTAAGATTCAACTAGAAACTGAACTACAATTAAATAACCCATAATCTAATTGTAGCCCAGCCAGTGAGCAGAGACTCCAACATAGAGATCATTTTGTATTTTTCTAATTGACGGCTATAAATTGAGGCAAGAAACTTGAATTTAGAAATCTTTTTTCTTTTGCACAGAGCTTTGACAATAAACTATGATCTATATCATAAACTTGAAGAAGCAATTGGAGATTCAAAAGATGAAGCTTATGCAGAATCATGCTGGCCTTGTATGGCTGAGAGAGAACTAGTGGTTGCAAAGCGCAAGTTAAGTCTTGAACTTGAATTTTGGTTGCATGCCCCACACCAAAGTTATTAGTTTTGTATACCAAAGATGAAATTCGTAATAAGCATGTTAGTCTTATTTGTTTGTTATTAGTCTATTTGGGTTATTGGATATCCATTTATTAGATGTTCCTATATATGTAACCCCTATCATTAGTAATAACCATGGTTCGTAACATCGAGACGTGTCGGCGAAATTTCACCGACACATGTTGGGATCTCAAATAGACGAAATGACATACAAAGGAATATCTATGTTTACTGTATATCCGTGAGTATGTCGGTGGCGTGTCGTGCGTGTCGTGTGTGTCGAGAGAAAGACGGAAATTTCAACACTGTAAAAACACGTGTCGACCGACACTTACCTTCAAATATCGACACAGACGGACGAAACGGCAACCTGTGCCTCCAGCCTCCTTCGCCTGTTCCTGCCTCCGCCTGCCTCTGCGGGATCCGTAGTCCTCAGCCTGTTCCCGTGCCTTCTGCTTGTTCCGGTGCCTCCTTCCGTAGTCCTCCACCTGTTCCAGTGCAGGATCCATAGCCTCGTGTGCCCTCCGCAGCTTGTGCGAGCCCTCCGCCGACTCCCGTTCGCGCCCTCCGTGCCTCTGCGGGATTCGTCACGGCATCTTGTGCTCTCTGTGCCTCCCGTGCTCTCCCGTTCTGCATGACAGCTTCCCGTGAAAAGAAAGGGAAGAAAGGGTGCGTGTGTGAAAAAAAAAGGGTGTGCGCATTTTTTATTGCTATGGTTTATCAGTATTTTTACATTAGTTTTATTTTTTTGTTTTTATTTTTAAAGTTATGTTTTATTTATCAGTATTTTATTTATCTGTCTTTATATTCATCTTTTATATTTATCTGTCTTTATTTATCTGATTGCTTTTATATTCATCATCTTTTGTATATCTATATGGTTTCATGTTTCATTTTTATGCTTTTGGATTTTATTTTTTGTTTATGTTATTTTTTGTATTTTAATGTTAATAACACGATAGATCTAACCTAAAAATGATAAATCTAAACTAATAAAGGTAAAATC
>JAMKQA010089828.1:0-20938 GCA_024699735.1 Posidonia australis
TCCTCGTGCGTAACAGGAATCCTTACCCATCCTCTGGTTAGCAGACATCCAGCCTTCCTATCTGCATCCCATGCATGCATTCATCCATTTGTGGTTTTCCTCGTCTTTCCCTAAAAGACTAGGTGGCGACTTCTTTTCTTTTTCTTCTATCCTTGCGCCTTCGCCATCCATTGGCATGGCTGTGGTCTCCTCCCTACCCCTCCTCCTCTCCGGGTTGGGCGCACACGGTCACACAACTAAAAACATGTTTATAACATAATGTGATGGTGTTATTATTATATTAGTCTTTTTAACCATATTTAGAACATGCCCAACTAACATTATGTGATAGCGTTGTTCGTGTTATATCAGTCATTTTGATTATGTTTCTTTTATCATACAAGACTTTTTCAACCTATTCAAAACATGTTCAACTAACTTTTAAGTGTTCAAAACATTACATGCTAATTTTGATTATAGTTTTTGTTGGTAGGATTCCAATATGATCAACCATGTCAAGGAGAACATCCCTTTCACTTGTGTCCTACTTGTCATATGATTTGCAATGTTCAATGTCAATTATTGCAAGTAATCCTGGTAAGTTTTTCTATAGATGCCACAATGTTGATATTTTGGGGAATAGATGTAGTTACTTTTGTTGGATTCATGAGGCAGTGCATGACCACAATATGAGGATACTTCTTTAGTAATATTCAAAAGAAACAACTCACTATTTGTAGATACCCCACTTTAGTAGTACATGCTGGCGAACTCCTCCAGAAGAGCACTCCAATAGCAACAACGCATTTTCCCTACACTACAGCCTATTTCACACCCCAAACTAGCACCAAAACCTACCCTAGCATCCTAACCTAGCCCAACACCCCAAAACTCCAAGCCCAAGCTCTTATGATACTCCATCACTCAACAAACAAGCTCAAATTCTATCTAAAAGGCCCTATCATAGCATAGGCACACAAACCTAGTGCACCAATTCCACACACCTAGTCAACGCACCTCACACGTGCAACTAGGCTGCGTGACTTTACAGCGCGATGCCCTAGGT
This sequence comes from Posidonia australis, assembly GCA_024699735.1. NCBI lineage: Eukaryota > Viridiplantae > Streptophyta > Magnoliopsida > Alismatales > Posidoniaceae > Posidonia > Posidonia australis. Next base: position 1,046 of record JAMKQA010089828.1, read on the forward strand.
CATTGATTAAATCTACTGAAGGATTGTTTGGTCTTTTCACCTGTTGGACCACAAATTTTCCTCTTCCTATTGGCTAGCATGGATTTAGGCATGTTCCTCAACATTTATGGACCATCATACCCACCTGCCTAATCCTAATCCCTATCTTATCCACTTGATTTAATTTAAGTCATCCCTCCTTAACTCAGATTTGAATCCACGTCTCTCCTACATGCAAGCCTACTATTTATACCTCTCCACCTCATTTTGACAAGGCTGCTGGCCAGGTTGCTAGACAACCACCTCCACCTACGCATGAGAGGTCCAACCAAAGCCACCCACCACATTTCCGGCCAGCCACCCATCTCATTTCCAGCCACCCAATTTAATCCAAACTCCCACACCTTCCAGCTTGCTGCACTGCCTCCTTGGGGTAACTGCATAGCCTCCCTTGCTCCTCCACCGGTCCCCAGCCATCCTTCCCCAATGAGAGATCTAGTCGCAGTACCCTCTTGTCACCAGCCACCAACCCATCACCTTTTTAACCATCCAAACCCACCACATTGCCTTTACATTCATACACAGCCACTACAACATCCTAAACAGTCACTACACATCCTCCTCAAGCCAACACCAACATCCCCAGCCATTGAGCTAAAGCACAACCACCTCTCAGGTCGAGCTTCACTGTTGTCAGCTAACCGAATCCCAACTGAACACCCAACAGTTTGGCAAAGCCGCATAGAGCTTTCTAATTTGGGTGAAACCTAGCAAACACCTCTGCACCGTCGTTCAAACACCATACAATCTCTAACCACCTCCTCTGACCGCCTCTTGTCGCTGCCAAGCGCCATTAACCTAAAGTAGGCTGCTAGTGTTCAGCTGAAACAACCACATTGTCTCAGGTAAGCTTTCCTTGCTTGACGAATGCATCTGCTACTCTATTTGGTTTTGTGTTGTTTTGTCTCAGTTCCCCTTGCATAATTCTCATCGATTTTGCTTTGTTTTCTTGTTGATCATGCATAGCATTCTATTTGTCGCCGGTGATGGTCACTCTCTACCAGTGTTCGGCCAATGGCTAGTGAGCACGTGGTGAGTCCATTCTGGTACGCCTTGTCCTTCCCCTTTCTACGCAGAGTTGTCCTGGATGTTCGCTAGTGCTCCTTTGCTGCCTCCATGGTCGGTCGAGCCCGCATGCTCTAGTGAAGCTTGGTGAAGGTCGGGGAGGGCCGTCATCGTATGCATCTCCATTTGCACAACATCCACTCCTACCGTCTTGCTCCCTTTACCCTCTGAACGTGACTGCATGGGTTCCTTGAGCATGTAGTTTGAACTCATGGTCGGAGGTATCACCGGAACCCAACAGTGAGTGAAGGAGATCGGTAGGAGCAATCACTCATCCTAGGACGCCATCTAACATCTAGACAAGTTCTTTGGCATCCGCTTACACCCCCAATGCATCACATAGAACGTTCGAATCACTGCACCGCATTCTGGTGTGATGATAAAGCTCATAGTCAGTCTGCAACTCTTCTAGCACACCTTGGTAGTGCAATTGGGATGTGCACCTAACACATTCACTTTGCATGCGCACTTTGCCAATGCGACTTACTAGTTGCAGATCAGACCCTTAGACTGAGCACCACTTGTTTTTTGGTTTGATTTCTTCCATATGATCTCCTATTTTCTCGCACATTTGCATGTCTCCGCCTATATTGCATGGTTCTCTGTGTTTTCAGACATCCCACATCCACCCATAGGACGATGATGCTTACTACATTGAGTTCCTTTGACCGATGGTCTAGAATTCATGTAGCACGATTAAGCATTAGCTTGCATCAATTTCCGCCCCACAAGCTTCATTCACATTGGCATGACATCAAGCAATCACCCATCCCATACTAAGCAAGCATTCACTAGTATTTGCCACACAAGCGAGCGATTAGCAAGGAAAGACCAATTTGTCGATTGAATGGGAGTGCCTAATACCTTCCCCATACGTAACAGGAGTCTTAATCCTTTCTTTCACACGCAATGACTAATGTGTTGCATCCGTTAGGCACTAAGCATGTACACATGTTCATTTGCATTGTTTTTACCATGTTTTATCGCATTCGGTTTTCTTCATCTCTTGATTCCAAATATGCTAGGTGGCAACTTCATTTTCTTATATTTTTTTTCTTTTCTTTTTCGTGTCAAGTGTCTTTCCTCGGATTCACCTCTTTTCCGTGATCTTATTGGTTCACGGGTTTGATTTTTCCACCACCTTGCGGGTCTATCACTGGCATGGTCATAGGAATTGGTGACTCCACTGGAGATATAAGATTCCAACTTTTGCTTTAGTTTTCTCGTTCTCTTTGGCTCTCTTTGCTTGCTTTCTTGCTTGCTATGCCTAGCCTAGCTTGACTCCATCAGCATTACTTTGGCTTATTTCACGTTTGATGCAATAATGCATGCTTTTTGCTTGTTGAGTGTTTTTCTTTACACACTTGCTATGCAACAACACTAGCACATACCCTGCCACTTGCCTTTTGATGTGTTGATTGTTTTCCTTTTGATGTGTTGATTGTTTTCCTTTTGCTTGTTGTATGCTTGCTTACGTGGTTTGATCTTGTGTATGTTTCCCATTTTGCATTTTCCATGCCTAGGAGAGTAGAGATGTGTTTGCCTCCCCTCCCAGTTTAATATAAAAAAATACAATAAAGCATTTTGCATGACTGAACATCTAGAAAGCATGCATCTTCTCCTCTCATGTGTCCACCCACAGTCTACAAAGGACAGTTTTGGGTGTCCATTTTATGGCTTTGGTGTGGGACGTGTGGCCAATTTGTCTTTCCTTGTCTGAGGTCGTGTTGGCTTTAGTAGAGGGTACAACTCACTGCTACTGCAGGAGTTGAGACTCCTAACACACCACTCGTTCACTGCCTAAGCTCTGGCAAAAATTTAGAGTGGGAATCATACTTTCTAGCATACGGCAAACCCATTACCCATGAGTGAGTCCCACATAGATGGCCTGCATGGGACATGCATTGTGAGAGAGCACATACTAGGGCATTCATCTACACATGTGCCATTTACGACACCTCAACAACTTATGTTCGACCTTCGTCTAGGTTCTTACACATGCTTTTCTTACCTATTCACAGGTAGCTTGGTGCGAGGTTCTCAGCCAGAAGCTTGAGCATTTCTGTCGCGAGCAGCCTCCTGTGGCCTTCCCTCTTTTGTTCTAAGACTATTCATCACTTCCAACAATAGCTCGTCCTAGAGCTTTGTAGATATTCCATTTTCACATTTTTAAAAGTTCACCTAGGATAGGAACCCTTAAGGTGCTTCAGATCACATGGCTAAGGAGCTCTAACCTTCTTCCAGATTTTTCTATGGAATTTCTATGTTTTTCCAGGTTTATAATTCATCTCTGTGGAATAAGAATAAAGACATTGGGTAAACTGTAAGAGACCAGGGTGTTGCCTTTGTAACAGGCGACAAGTCCAGTCGTCTCATCAATAGGTGACTAGACTAGTTGCCAACTCCATAGGCAACTAGATCTTCAAGGTGCCACTAAAATAGGCGACATAAATCCTAGCATTTTTTTCTCTAAATCATTTGTCATTCCAGGCCTTAATATCATATATGAGATATTTATGAATGCTATCATGATTTTTCCCATAATTATTATAATTTCCATGATTTTCTAACATTTAAATATCTACGCATATCATATAATCATTATAAATGCTAAATAATTCCAGAAAATTATTGAAATTTAGATGACTTGATAATTAAGATCGCTTATCTTTATTTTTACCAAAAATGAGATTTTATGAGAAATTATCACATTTTATTGTTATAGCTTATATTTAACTCATGATAATGTTAAAAAATAAAGATAAAATCCAAAATATCCAAGTAATTGCCAATTTATTTTAAATTAAATACATCATTGATTTTAATTGAGTTTTCTCGTAATTATTAAAATTTTGATTTTCAAATCCAATTTACTTAACATTTTAAGTGGATTTTGAATTTGGAAATTAATTTAAAATATCTTCAATTACGAGTATGATTTTTCATGATTGATTTGGTCAATGTTTGATAATAGCTTTGTAATAGATATTTTCTTATCTTAATTTTTCAAAAAATGCCTTTGTGGTAGCTCAACATCATATACATCGGCGATTGACTTACGTGGCAGATTTCATTACCTTTTGGACACTGCTTCACCATATACAGCCAAAAATAGAATCTCTAGGCTGGTCGCCACTCCATGCGGTGACTGGATGATTTTGTCGCCTGTCCCATAGGTGTCGAGATCCAATCTTGATTGTCTACCTTCTTTAGAGCTTTAGATCTTGGACATTGATCTCTCACTCGTCCTCGATGAGATCTTGAGCCTCGAAACTCTATAAATTGATCCCTAGGTCAAGAGTTTGAGGGAAGGTACATTAAAATCTTGAGGAGCCATCTTGAAACCCTAGAAACGAGAGAAAGAGAGACTTTGGAAAGAGAGAGCCATAGCTCCTCCTCTAGGCCTTTTTCCTTATAGAAGCTTAGATCCCAAAGATCCAACCCCTTTTTATAGCCATAGTGCGTCTCCGCAGCTCCGTAAACCAACCTCCACTTCCTTCAACTCCCATGTCAAGGCACCAAGGGTAAAGGGATTATTTCTTCCAATTTATTTCATTATTTTCATATAAAACTTGCATTTATTTAATTGCCCATGGCATATGCATGCAGGGACAACCCTTTGGTTAGTATTTAGTTGCATGTTTAAGTTTTTGCTTTTGTTATCTTTTGTTATTTATTTACTACACCTAGTCTAATCCATTTTCTTTTGTTTGTCTTATTTATTTTAAAGGGAAGGATACTACATGAGCACAATGAATTCCTAGGCAGCATCCTACCACTGACCCAAAGAACCGAGAACCCACATTATCACAATCACCACACTCCTGCAAGGCATTCTTATCAATCAACAATTACGAATCGAGAAGTGACGATCACAAAGGTTATCAAAGTACATGGAGTAACAACAACCTTCATCAACACCCCCAAAAATCTATCCATAGAAATTGACGATCATGGTGGGATCGGTTTAAGCCAACCCCCATGCAATGTAAGTTATCTTCCCTTCCTTTTTATTTTATTTTCTTCTTTTATTTAGACATTAGGTGTAGTTTTAAGTCTGGGAAGTCGTGCGTTTAGGGTTTCATGATGACTAGGCCTCTTATTTAGTTTTTTTCTTAGTAAGTAGCTCTCTTGTAGTCCTCACTGCCTATTAAGCAGGCGCCTAATCTCGCCGCCTCTTATTGTGGCAACATATATAGCTGCCATTCTCATAGGCGATTGAGACTGCAGTCTGTTTTGTTGCAAGCCTTTGTTTTTTTTTAATATTTGTGTTGTCTTTTTTCGGGCTTGTAGTAGCGATATTAGTAAATAAAATCAACTAATATCCTATCCATTGTCTTTTTTTGATTTTTAACGGCTTCTAGGTTTCTATTCTGTCCACCAATAGGGTGGAAACTATTTGTTTTACAATAAAGTTGGAAGTTCTTTAAGTAAAACTTTTTTCTAGTTAAGAACAATTTGATCAGGTGAACTGAGCCAATGCAAGCTGCTCTCTCATGCCTTGTTGGATTGCTATTGCTAGATTGATAACTTAAGGTGTTCTGAGGTGTTATTATTGACTCCTCCTTTCTCCCTAAGTCAATAATAAACCTTGGTAGATGCTTCATATTTTATTATTTCTTGTTTACTTATTGCTTTTGTGGTTTGTTAGGAAACGACCTTATGGATAGAATCCTGGGTTGTGGACCCCTCTATAGAGAGACAAATCCACAGCCTAGGCCCCCTTTGTGGATCTCCCAAGGATCTAAGGGTGGTACCTGAAGAAGACAAATCCCATTGAGTGTAACCTTAGAACCTTGAAGGAAAAGGCCATCCCTTGCTATAGGAACCCAACAAGTGGAGTGAATGTATAATTAATTAATTTATTAATTTATTATTTTAACAAGTAAAATCCATGTTCTGATTGAAAACTTTTTTGCATAGATAAACTTGTGTGAGGGTTTTGTCTAGGACAGATTTTGGCTGTTGAAACAGACAAGCATTCGAGCCACTTGTCTTACCGGCGCCACTGTTTGTCGCCTATCTTATCGGCGACGAGTCCTAATGTCGCACAAATAGGCGACTTCAGGCAGAGACACATCTGTTTGCCTTGACTACAGAGTGGTTTGGCTATGAATGTAATAACAGGTTATAGGGACATCACTGCAATAGTCTTGGGTTTGTATTTCCTTTATTAAACATAGTTGTAAACATTTTCTTGTATCTCATCTGCATTAAAGTTGTAATTTTCCTTTTCTTAGAAAGCTTGTAATAGGCTAAAAGTAGTGTAACCTAGTGTCTGTAATCTCTCCTTGAGAAGAGGAGCAACAAGAGAAGGCTGCACACTACTCCAACTACTCTGGCTAGTCAATCTCTATGGGTCAAGCCAGCAACTCCATGGGCCAGTTCGGGTTTCTATTCAACACGTCAACTCCACAAAGAGCCTAGTTCATTGAGAGAGGACGAGGGGAAGAGATGAGCTATTCATAGCCATGGGGTGTTCCACCATCGATCAATTCACATATACTCCCTGTAGAAACCTCCAACCAAATCCATCAATCCATGGCCTATCCTAACCTCTATGGCCCACAAGTTTCAAATACCCATGGATCCTCTCCCTTAAACTATCACCAGGGCCCATTAGCCATACCTTACATGGGAAATACACATACGGTGTCACCGAGCCCAACATTTAATTTTCGTATCCATGGCCCAATTACAGAATCTTCTACTCAGCATACTGCAACGAGCTATCCTTCTTCTATCCATCAAACTGCTCAATCCCCACTGAGCTATCACTCCCACCATCACCTAGGGGCAATCCCACCTTATCATACCCCATCCTATACACTGGCTCAGCCCTCCTTCCCTCTTCAACATGGTACGACTCTACAATAGTAGTTCCCACTAGGGTACCAAGGCCAGGGGCAGTCGATCCCCTTGAATTCAAATATTAAGAGGATGATGTCAGATGTGTTGATAGAATCAAAGGTCACTTCAAGGACGTTGGTTGACTTTGACACGTTAAATTCCTACACTTCACTTTGCCACTCAAATTAAAGTTTCCCAAGACACCAAAGTATGATGGGATAGGCGATCCATGAAGCCATCTAGCCACTTTCACCCTGGATACCCTCCCCTATCAACATGATAATGGGCTCACAATTTATCTCTTCTTCAAGAGTTTGAAAGGAGAAGCATTGAGGTGGTTCAACATGCTTACAACATTAGACCTCAATAACTTTAAAATTGTGTTGGAAAAGTTCTTAAAGTAGTACGTTCACCGCATCCAACACAAGCTGATCATTGTCGACCTCCTAGCCGAGAAGATGAGGCCAAACAAAGACTTCGCCACATATGCTAGCAGATGGAGGGACATGACAGCATAATTAGAATGACATATCCCTGAAGACCAGGCATTCAAAGTTATTGCTCAGAACACTACTGGAGCCTTAAGAGTGGGCCTATTGATGGGCGACTTTCAAACATATTCTCAGTTGTACAATAGAGCCACAAGAGTCCTCCGTAATAAAGAGGATCTACAATTCCTAGGGTATGGAGGAAGGGGCTAGAAGAAGACCATAGGCTACACATATAAAGGGATTATAGGTGACATGGCCCAAGTCTCCATTCATCAAGGACACCAGAGACTACTAGTTCAATGCTAGGAGCAACCAGTATAGTTGGTACCATATCAGGGGCTGCTAGTGTACTATTAACCATTATTGCATCAAGGGTAATGCTAGTATCAACCACTGCAAAAACCAGTTCAACGGCAGCCCAACAATATTAACAACAGCAGCAACCCCAGTACCAACAACCTCCTACTCACCAAGTGTACGCCCAATAGGAGCAACAGCAGAGGCAACAAGGGCAACAATGGAGGCAAAAAGGCTACCACGCTGTCACTCCACCGCAGAGCTACCACAAAGCTGAAGGGCAAAGCCAAGAGCCACTCCTGGTGCCACTCAAATACGCTTTCTGAATGCTGGAAAGGAGTGGAGATCCATTGCTTAACTACTCAGCTATCCACATGAAGGATGACGAAGATGAGCTGATAATGCCTGAGCTGGTGGATATCTAGTGCATACTAGTAGATCTAGAGCCACCAGCCAAAGAAGAGGAGGTCCTTAAGACACCTAACGAATCCTAGGAAGACATACCCATCTATGATGAATATGACAACTAGGACGACATAGGGGAGGACCAATAGGTCCAAGAAATGCTAACTAAAGGCATCATAGCCTCCATTAACCAAGGATCACCTCCAACCCCGGTAGAAAACCTAGAAGGCATGTTGCTAGTCTACGATGAGTACAACGACACAGAATGGTATGACCTAGAGGTTGTAGTCAATGCTCTCTGCTTGTAGCTGTGTTCACTACGAGCGGCCCTTGCACTAAACACCTTCTTCCAGCACTCTCATGAAGCCTGTGTTAGAGATGAGCCTCCTCTAAAACCTCTGGATACAACGAAGAGAGGAGGGGAACCCACTAGTGGCATTAGCAAATAGATTTGCCTGGAAGAAGTAAAGGGAGACCTCAGTAGATACTTAACGTAGTCTCCACTAAGAAACGAAGCCACCAGGGGCACGCAAGAGCAACCGAGCCAAGACAAGTCCAACCGTGACCCTGGCAAGGCAACATTTGGGTGAAAACCAAAGAAAAAACATCATGATGCACCTACACCAGCACATGAGTGCTTAACGCCAGGGGTAGGCTCCTACAACCACCCCACAGGTAAGGCCCTCCATCAGGGGAGGGAAATAAGGAACTCGATTGAGCTCGACTAGGGTCAAGGTCATTATTCATTTCAAAAATTTGTAAATAAAATGTTTAATTTTTGCTTGAACATTTCCATCTATTTGTCTTTGGTATTTTGTATGCTAAGAGAGCTGCAATAGAAAACAATAATAAAGATGAATGATGAGTGTAAGTCGCACACTTGACCACCTTATGACATTAAGCAGAACTGCCAACATATTATTTAGGATTCCTAAGTAGAGGATGTAACACCCAGGGAAGATCCACCCAATGGGTAGGGCGATCTGAAGATCTCCATAGATCCGTGGAAGTTACATGTACTCTAGAAGTATACCCTTCAATCAACATGCTAAAAGCATAAAGAGGACCTAAGACCAAGTGCCAGCTAAGGAAGAAAGTTATCTCTTGCATAGAAAAGAAGTTGAGCAACTAGGGTAACCTTAACCATGTCCTATCTACACATACACCTTGCATGGGGAGATAAGAGCAAAGCAGGCTTAGAGCCTAGGCATATCATAAAAGTTGCTTGCCCTGTACCACGTGGCCTCCTAGCATAAGTCCGAGAAGCTATGATGGAGGAGCACATCAAAAAACCAAACAACTTAGAAAAGCACCCAAATGAGGGGAGAGCATGAAAAGTAGGGTACGTCGTCATAGCATAAGTTTGAGAAGGCAGTGATGGGTAGGTACTCAAAATGGGGTGAGACAACCAACGAATAAGTAGATGTGCTGTCATATTATAAGTCCAAGAAGGCAATGACGGGCAGACATCTACAGAAAAATAACCTAAGAGGGGAACCTCCAAAAGAAAAAAGGAAGAAAAAAGAAAAATAAAAGCCAAGACCCTTGGGTTAGCTATAGGCACATTAGGGCTAACCACAGGTGAACGGCACAAAATCTATAACTGACGTCGAGAGCCTGTTGAACCTCAAGTCTCCCCCTACTCTTCCACACATAGACAAGGGGTAGGAAAACCCTAGAAACTTAGGGACTAAGTAAATGAAGGAGATAATAATCAACTAAAGTCAGTACGAAGTCCTAAGTTCTCGAAAGGCCAAGGCATGATGAAAGAGACAACTCTCTCACATTGGATAATACAAGGCAGTAATGCTAAATACTTAAGAGGGAGGGTTGTGATTGCACTCATCATCATCATTAATCAAAAATAAAAATTAGAAAATTAAAAAATCCCAAAAAAAAAAATAGATAATTCAAAAATCCCAAAAAAAAAATTAGAAAATTTAAAAATCCAAAAAAAAAAAAAGAAAACCAAGAAAAACCAAAAAATTAATAAGTAGTGCCATCCACCTTACCTACAGGTAAAAACTAGTAAGGAAACTAGTACTAGTCTCACTAGTGATGCAATTATTAATCTACCCGATTTTAGAGTTAAACGTCCTACTCAAGCGTGCCTTCATGGCTTGGGTGCGTTTTGCCTCACAAAGATATTGCTCTGTAATGATCTTTGGTGCATCCAAGGATGACTCACCATCGACATCCACTAGGCTCTGGTTTTCCACCTCTTAGTTGAGGCCATGACTAATTCCCTCCACCTAATCTTAAGTATAGGGGAGTAAAGGATAGCATTACACCCATTTGATGACTAACGTGTTTATTAAGTGTGTAGGCATCACTCCACCTTGTGTTAGTACATCAATCCCCACCGTGCGGCTACATCAAGTCTCACCGTGGCACAACACCAAGTCCTGTCGAGAACGGACTCCTGCCTTTGGAGTCTCAATCGTGTATATAGACACATCACTCTGGCTAAGAGGCAAAACCCCGGTTTGGCAAAGGAAGGGTTCACTCTCTCATTCGGTTCATTATTTATAAAACTCCTTTACTTACCAAGTCGAGTTGTGGGACGATGGTCCTTTCCCGCGAGTACTGGTCACACTCGAGGATGGAAAACACTTGACCAAAACAAATTGTATTCACACATCTTGCATATGTCTATATGGTTAGGGACCACTCATACCCCGCTGGCCTAACCTATCATATGGACCATTCATTGCATTGAATGGTTAACCTTGCATTTTGCATTTTGTTTGCTTTAATCATGCATCCATGCATTTAAGTCTCATGCATTGGAAGTGGAGCGCTAACGGAGTAATGTTCTTGAAGAGTGTTAGGGACCCTTAGAATGTGTGATTCTCCTAAAGCCCAATCAAATCAAACCAATCTCATTATTCCAATCCAAGCAAGCTCTTAAATAAGAAGCCACAATAATTATCTCTTTATTTACCTTAGTTCTGCTTCGTCGAAGTGTCACTCTACATGGTTGACATGGTCTTGACACTGGCTATGACACATAGCCTTGGCTTGACCATGCAATACCTTAGTCTTCAATATGATGGCATTCTTTAATTACTCTTTTATTTCCTTTAGTATCTGCCTGTTGAAGTGTCACTCTACATTGTTGATAGGTCTTGACACCGGCTACGACACATAGCCCTAGCTTGACCCCTCCATGCTTGAGCCTTCAATATGACAACAACCCTTTAGTTTAATCAAACCACTTGGCTGTGCAACCATGTCTCGAAACTGAGTCAGTTCATCTTTTCACCTTTTGGCTGTGCGACCATGTCCCAAAACCAATAGTTGCAAACTACTTTTTGGAATCCATGGCGGATCGTTTGAGAGTGAGCTCCCTATTTCAAGAAATGTTCAATGAAAATATCATTCTTACCATGGAGCCAATATTGTTCCAAGATCAACCCCAAGAAGGGGCACCTGTAGATATCCCATTTTCGCATTTCCCAGAGTTCACCTAGGATAAGAACCCTTGAGATGCCCTAGATCACATGGCTAATGAGCTCTAACCTTCTACTAGATTTTCCCATGGAATTTCTGTGTTTTCCCGAGTTTTTAATGCATCTCTGTGGAATAAGATAAAAGATAGGGGGTTAAACTGTAAGAGACTAGGGCGTTGCCTTTGTAACAGGCGACAAGTCCAATCGCCTCATCAATAGGCAACCAGACTAGTTGCCAACTCCATAGGTGACTAGATCTTCAAGGTGCCACTAAAATAGGTGACATAAATCTTAGCATTTTTCTCTAAATCATTTGTCATCCTAGGCCTTAATATCATATATGGAATATTTATTGCTATCATGATTTTTCCCATAATTATTATAATTTCCATGATTTTATAACATTTAAATATCTATGCATATCATATAAATCATTATAAATGCTAAATAATTCCAGAAAATTATTGAAATTTGGATTACTTGATAATTAAAATTGCTTATCTTTATTTTTACCAAAAATGTGATTTTATGAGAAATTATCACATTTTACTATTATAGCTTAATTTAATTCATGATAATGCGAAAAAATAAAGATAAAATCCAAAATATCCAAGTGATTGCCAATCTATTTTAAATCAAATACATCATTGATTTTAATTGAGTTTTCTCGTAATTATTAAAGATTTGATTTTCAAATCCAATTTACTTAACATCTTAAGCGAATTTTGAATTTGGAAATTAATTTAAAATATCTTCAATTACGAGTATAATTTTTCATGATTGATTTGGTCAATATTTGATAATAGCTTCATAATAGATATTTTCTTATCTTAATTTTTCAAAAAATGCCTTTGTGGTAGATCAGTGCCACATACATTGGCGATTGGCTTACGTGGCAGATTTCATTGCCTTTTGGGCACTACTTCACCATATACAGCCAAAAATAGAATCTCTAGGCTGGTCGCCACTCCATGCGGTGATTGATGATTTTGTCGCTTGTCCCATAGGTGTCGACATCCAATCTCGATTTTCTGCCTTCTTTAGAGCTTTAGATCTTGGACATTGATCTCTCACTCGTCCTCGACGAGATCTTGAGCCTCTAAACTCTATAAATTGATCCCTAGGTCAAGAGTTTGAGGGGAGGCACATTAAAATCTTAAGAAGCCATCTTGAAACCCTAGAAAGGAGAGAAAGAGAGAATTTGGAAAGAGAGAGCCATAGCTCCTCCTCTAGGCCTTTTTCCTTATAGAAGCTTAGATCCCAAAGATCCAACCCCTTTCTATAGCCATAGTGCGTCTTCGTAGTTCCATAAATTGGCCTCCACTTCCTTCAACCCCTATGTCAAGGCACCAAGGGTAAAGGGAGTATTTCTTCCAATTTATTCATTATTTTCATATAAAACTTGCATTCATGTAATTGCCCATGGCATATGCATGCGAGGACTACCCTTCGGTTAGTATTTAGTTGCATATTTAACTTTTTATTTTGTTATCTTTTGTTATTTGTTTATTACACCTAGTCTAATCCATATCTTTTGCTTGACTTATTTGTTTTGAAAGGAAGAATACTACATGAGCAAGAGGAAGCCATTAGGTAGCATCCTATCACCGATTCAGTGAACCGAGAACCCACATCATCACAACCACCACACTCCCGTAAGGTATTCTTATCAACCGGCAAAGATGAATCGACAAGTGGCGATCACAATGGTCATCGAAGTATGTGGAGCAACGACGACCTTCATCAACACCCCCAAAAAATCCATCCACAAGCTCATGCGTCTTCTTTCCACCGTAGCCCTGTCCTACTCGCTTGCGGTTCGCCATGGCCGAAAAAGACCAGCAATCTTTCTCTTGCCTTGGAAGAGATCTCGCATTCGGCCCCTTCTTCTGGCACTTTTGTTGCTTCTCCTTCCTTCCATGCTTTCCGCTTCAGGGTGCATGGAAATTCCATACTCACCCCTCTAGGATAGTGGCATACATTAGCTGATTTGGTGCTTGTCATCGACTCTATTACGGTGACCACCATGAAGGTTCCAAAGGTACTGACTGCCATCTACACCTCTCTCCTTGGCTCTTCTGTTTCAGGAGTCCAGTCAATTGCAATTGTTTCTGTTGTATGATCCATCCCTATTTCGCTTTTGCCTTCTGACTTGTCTTTTGATGGGTCTCCCGCCATGTAGGCTTAGCATCTGGTGGCCTTGGCTCAGAAGCTGTAAGGCATGGCCCTCTCTCTTGACTTTGTTGTTGGTCCTCTTTTAACCCCTGAGGCTTCGATGGCGACGTTATCTTTGCCTCTTGCGCCATCACAGCACTTAGCACAGCATGCAACTCCATCCCCTGGTGGCTAGCCCTTTGCTTTGGTAGGGGTGCAGCACTTCTTGAGCCTGTTGTTTGGAGTTGTACTAGTGCTACAACTGTTTCTGCCACCAAATGCACCTTACATAGCATAGCATGCTCTTTATTCACCCCCCATGCATCACATAGCACGTTCGAATCGTTGCATTGCATTTTGGTGCGATGACAAAGCTCATAGTTGGTCTGCAACTCTTCTGGTGCACCTAGGCAATGCACCTTGGCAACGTAACTAGGATGTGCACCTAACACACACACTTTGCACGAGCACTTTGCCAGCATGACTTACAAGTTGTAGATCTGACCCTTGGGCTAAGCACCTCTTATTTTCTTGTTTGATTGCTTGCATATCATCTCTTGTTTTCTTGCACATTCACAAGTCTCTACCTGTATTGCATGGTTCTCCTTCGTGTTTTTTTGCATCCTGCTCCACCCATAGGGTGATGGTTGAGCATTAGATTGCATCATTTTCTACCCTGCACACTTCATTCGCATTGGCATGACATTAAGTATTCACCCATCCCAGATTAAGCAAGCACTCACTAGCATTTGCCACACAAGCAAGTGATTTGCTAAGAAAGATTGATTTATCAGGCATATGGGGATGCCTAACACCTTCCCTATGCGTAACAAGAGTCTTTACTGTTTCTTTGGTACGCAATGACCAATGTGTTGCATCCATTAGGCATGGAGCATGCACACACATTCATTTACATTGTTTTTACTGTGTTTTATCACATTATGTTTTTCTCGTCTACCGATTCCAATAGACTAGGTGGCGACTCCAATTTCTTATCCTTTCTTTCTTTTCTTTTTCGTTTTGCTTTGGTGTCTTTGAGTCTGTAGATATCCTATTTTTTGTATTTCTCAAAGTCTATATAGGATAGAAACCCTTGACGCAGCCTAGATCACATGATTAAGGATCTATAACACATTTTCCAGATTTTTTATGATTTACCTAAAAAATTCTTGATTTTACTTGTTTCAAGGTTATTAGTAGTGGTAGAGCTAACATACTTGAACTAGTGGTAGGTTCGAGCCCCTTGAACATTTTAGGTGTGAGATCATCAGCTGTGACAGAGCTGACATTCTTGCCTAACTCAAATTAGTTGTAGATTTTAGTGATTTGAATTTAAGTAGATGTTTTTATGATTTCGTGGAATTTTTGACGACTTTCCAAACTTATAATAGATCTTTATGAATTAAGATAAAAGATAGGGGGTAAGATGTAATTGACTAGGATGTTGTCAATGTGACAGGTGATGGGCCTCGTCGCCACCGTAGAAGGCAACCTACAATGTCACCTATAGAAGCGACGACACGATGTCATGGCGCCACGGCATCAGGTGACAAGCATCTTGATTATTTTTCTCCACATAATTTGTCATTCCGGGCTTTAATATGACATATGGGATATTTATTAATGATATCATGATTTTTTCCATAATAATTATTATTTTTGTGATTTTCTAACACTTAAATATATATGCATATCATATAAATCCTTATAAATATTTATTAATTCTAGAAAATTATTGAAATTTGGATGACTTGATAATTGAGATTACTTATCTTTATTTTACCAAAAATGAGGTTTTTATGATAAGTTATCACATTTTAAATGTAATAACTATATCTAAATGAAGATAAATATTTAAAATGAAGATAATATCCAAAATATCTGGATGATTGCCAATCTATTTTAAATGTGATATATCCTTGATCTTAATAGATATTCTCATAATTATTGGTGATTTAAAATTCTCAAATTTGATTTACTTATCATTTTAAGTTTAAATTGAATTTAGAATTTATTTAAAATCCTTCTAATACAAAGATGATTTTAAATCATTGATTTGATCATTATTTGTTAATAGATTCGTATGAGGATACTTTGGGATCTTGATTTTTAAAATTTTTCCTATTTAGTTACTCGACGCCAATAAAAGTGGTGACTAGCTGATGTGGCAGATATCCATGCCACTCAAGTGTTGATTCACCGCGTACGGAAAATCTAGAATCTATCGCCTTGTCGCCTACACTGGAGGCAATGCAATGATCCTATTGTTGGCCATATCAACGACAACAACTAAAAAGAATTTTTTACTATTTTAAATGATTTTAATCCTGACCCTTGGTCTCCTACTTGTTGTTGATGAGATTTGGAGCTCCTAAACTTTATAAATAGACCCCTTTGTTCAAGAGTTTGAAGGGAGGCACATTAGAAATCCTAAGGAGCCACCTTGAAACCCTAGAGGAGAGAAACCATGAGAGAGAGAGAGAGAGTGAGAGCCATAGTCCCTTGTGACCATGCTGGTGGAACCAATTGACTCCTAGTGCGTTGGAAGCACACAAAGAATTCCGATAAGGTCAGAGTAAAATTAGTGAATCAGAGAAGGATAATTGACTCAAAAAACCAAAACAAAATAGAAAAAGGATAAGGAAAGAAAATGGAGTCGCCACCTAATCTTTTTAAAACCAAAAAAACAAGGAAAATCGGATGTATCAAAATGCGAGAAAAAAAGGATGCAAATGAATGCAAGTGAATGTGAATGAATGTGTACATGCTCCATGCCTAATGGATGCAATACATTGGTCATGGTGGGCCAGAGAAAGATTATGGACTCCAGTTACGCATGGGGAAGGTATTAGGCATCCTCATGCACCCAACAAGTCAATCTTTCTAGGTTGATCGCTCGCTTTGTGTCGCCAAATGATCATACATGCTTGCTAATTCTAAGATGCCACGAGTGTCATAATCCATGGTGATGTAGATGAGATGAATGGGCAGAAAACAATACAAGTTAGTGCTCAGTTGCGCTATGCAAATCATAGACCGTTGGTCAAAAGGAATATACGTAGTAATCATCATTGCCCTATGGATGAATGTGACAGTCGGAAAACATCGAGGAAATCGCGCGAGGTGGAAGAAGAAATCGAAGGAAACATGTATGAATGCAAGTTGGAAAACAAATCAAGCGTGGATGCCAGGAAAATACGGAAAATCGTGTAATGTAGACAAAGATATGCAGATATAGATTACAGCTAATAAGCATGCAAGGACAAAAAGGAAAATCAAAATAGAGAGAAACGAAGTGCTCAGCTGTGCAGCGTTCTGAACCTGAGGCTCATGCTAGTGATATTCGTCAGCAAAATTTGCTAGGAGAATCTGCTTCAAGAATCTACCACCAAGAATCACTATCAAGATCCGCTAGGACAGTTGTAGAATGGACTGTATGCCTCTCATCGCACCAAATGCAAATTCATCAATGCTTGAAGGATGCTCTATGCACGGGAAGCTAGTAGGGAGTGTGGAGAATGTACTTGTATGCTCGGTTGCAGGTGAGGCTATTCGGAACGTTCTGCCCACCTACCTCATCAGACAAGAAGGTTTAGCTGGCGAGCTTCTCTGGGATCGTCTTCCAAAGGCTCCAGTGGGGCAATTTAGGGTTTCTAGAGGTAAAGGGATCAAGAGGAATGCACGAATGCTAATGGAATGCAGATGCATGCTGTAACAACCCTTTGCCACCCTCACCACACCTTACCTGCACCTAAGAGCTCGACCGACCATCTAGGCGGCAAGGAGCTCAATGCATACATTCGGGAAAGTTTGGAGAAGAGTGGGGAAGGTTACAAGGCACCTAGATGGATGCAAGGGTGTTCACAAGCCATCAGCCATCACTAAACCCTTTGAAACCATCGCCGGCGACACGAGTGCAATGCGTGGATACATGGTTGCACGCTGAAATAGGGGATGCTCATACACGATGCATGTGGAAGATACAAAGCAATGTGACGAAAGAAAACAAGCTAGATTTTGTCACAGGGTAGGAAACTTAACTGTGAATGTTTGTCCTTGGTGACTCGCAACAGCGACTGCTCCTCCGATTTATGGTGCACTGTGGCATTGAGGTGGAAGAAGATCGGTTGTTGGATGTTAGGAGAGGACAGGATGATCACGTGGAAGTGTTGGACAGGCTGAGGGGAAGATTGGGATGCTCTAGATGGTCTGTTGATCTTGCAAACACCCAAGCAGAATTTAGTCAACCAGCGAGGACATGGCTCGACCTGACCATCGCTGGGCTTCAACTCAGGGCTAGGGACGGTATTCGACGGCTTGAGGAGGACGTGTAGAGGGTGCTTGAGCTATTGCGGTGGTAATACAGTGTTGTGGACGACTAGAGATAGGATGACAGTTGAAGGATGGCCGGGATGGTGTTGGAAGATAGCCAGAAACATGGGTTGGGTGGCCGGAGTTGAGTATAGAGGGTGCCAACAAGAGAGCTATGTGAGCTCAGGGGAGGCTTAAATAAAGGAAAGAAGGTGGTTTGGTCGTTAGATTTGAAAGTTTGTTAAGGATGTGGGGTTAAGATTAAGTGGATAGGATTAGATGGGGTTTTTGAATTAAGGAGAGGGTTATGATGGTCTCTAGACGTTATGGTACACACCCAGGTTTGTCTTGGCCAATGGCGTGAGAGAATTTGGTGTTTACACAAGGTGAGAAGACCAACCAGCCCTTTTGTCAGTTTAAACTGAAATAGGGCCTTCCGTTAGGTGTTCTTGCCACTAGAATTTGCCAATAGTAGCCACCATTAGCACTCGCCATTGAAAGTTGCCATTAAGATCCATCAGATCCCTGACAGACCTTCTTGAGTAGTGAACCATCACATGGGTTTGGGCTTGGTGTTATGAGGTAGGTTTATCATGTTAGGCTGAATTTAGGAATTTGGGTTGGTTTTGAAGTGTAAGATGGGTTCTAGAGTGGGGAAAGTCTTGCTGTGGCCGATGTGCTCTTCCAGAGAAATCCACCAGCGAGTGGCTACCAAAGTAGGGTGTCTATAGATGCCCTTTCTCGAGTGAGGCCGAGAGATGGATGGAACCGAGACTAACGCTTGTATGAATGATGTGCATAACTCTACACAATGCTAATGAAAATGCATGTATGCGATACTTGTGTAATGATGAATGATGTGTGCGATGGATGATTCATGCGATACTGATGAATGATGCATGAAATGTAAGATGATAAGTTGATGTCTAACCAGCTCGTGAGAGGCATGAGTAGCTGTCAAACTCATCGAAAAGAGTGCTAGAAAAGATTAGTAGTGCTTGCCCACTGATAAGGGGGATGATAAGTTGACGGACTCAACACCGAATAGTTTGGATTATCATCCCAAGGAGGAGTGGGCATGGCAAGATATCCATGCTAACCAAGATGTTGGACAATCTGATGGTTGTTAGTTGACTTCGGATAGTATAACAATTGTCAACTGGGTAGTTTGGGGTACTAGCCTGAGGAGAAGGAGGTGAGCTGGGGACCCACTAGGTAGACCATTGACAGATGTCATCTGAGTTGCTCGGGATACCAGGCCAGGGAAGAAGGGGGACATGGCAAGACTAACGGGCTTCCTGACCAGATAGTGACAGTTGATAGGTGTTGTCTAGGTAGTTTGGAATACTAGCCTAGTGAAGAAGGGGCTTTGGCAGTCTCGTGCCAAAGGCGGAGTGATATCGACAGACTCAAAAGCCTTACTAAGGAAAGAGTGTGTAACCATGCCGGCGAGGAGGATCGCAAAAAGATGCGAAACGGTCGGCAAAATCACGTCGAAAAACAAAACAAAATATGCAAAAATGAGGAGTCGTCACCTAGTCTATTATGGAAGACGAGGAAAACCATAAACATGAAAAATCATGCAAAACAATAAGGACAGGTCTGCGAAAAACAGAAAGATGTGGGTAAGGATCCCTGTTACGTATGAGGAAGGTGTTAGGCACCCTTGTACGCCCGATAAAATCGATCTTCTATGATTTCTCCAATGAAATGTTGGCTTTTCAGCCTCTAGCTATACGCCCAAGGGCGATATGCCATGCCATGTTTAGTGCCTTATGCTAATAGGTGCATGATGTGCAGGGTGTGTCCTATGCTCAGAAATATCACTC
>JAMKQA010089829.1:0-21824 GCA_024699735.1 Posidonia australis
TACGAGGGTGCCTAACACCTTCCTCGTACGTAACAGGGATCCTTACCCAGATTTCTGGTTTTCGAAGACCTTTCTTTTTTATTGTTTTGCATGATTTTCATGTTTATATGGTTTTCCTCGTCTTCCATAATAGACTAGGTGGCGACTCTTGCATTTGCATATTTTTTATTTTTCTGCCGTAGCTTTGCCGATTTTCGCATTATCCTTGCGATCTCTCCGCCGGCATGGTTACATCAAGCATTTAACATCTTCATGCCTATTCCCTACCATTTCTATCGAGTTTCCTTTTTTGGACTTAATAAATTTCCAATATTTTTTAAACAAGTCTTCTTGCCATGTTTTGGGGTCTTCATTACCTCATTAATTCACTTGTTTGAGCACATTTGATTTGGTAGCCAAGTTTGACAAGTTTTTGAACTGATAGTGTTAGATGCTAGAATCTGTGTGTCTAATGTTGAATCAACAATGGGTAGTGAGACCTCTGAGTAGTCGGGGACGGACTTAGGTTGTGGTTGTCGAGTTTGGTTCGAGGGGTGAGCCTCGTGACTATGTGTACTGTAGTACTGTAAGGCCCGGAAGATGATAACCCGAAGATCCCTCAGTTCAGGTGTTGGTCGGGTCTGGGGTTAGAGTCCCCAAGTACTTGGACACCCAGAGTGCATCATAGAGTAGACGCACTCTATGCTTGTACTAGTGAGGGTATGTTACTTTAAGGCTACGGTAGAGGCAGTTGGACTCCTACGCAGGGTGGTTTACCAGGCATTGCAGTGTGGATAGGGATGGAGCCTGGCCAACTGCTTGAGGCCAGGTCGGTAACCTGTGGCCAAGGTGATACGATAGGTTTTTGAGACAGATTGAGATTTGTGTGTTTGCTAGCTTCCAGCCTTGTTTTGTGAATGAGATGATTTGTGCTTTGGGTTGGTTGCTAAATGAGAAAATGGCTTGTTGAAATGCATGAGTGATTTGGAAATGTACATGAGATTTTAAAAGAAAATGACAAAAGAGTTTTGAAAGTCATAATTTATAAATGTTTTTCTTCGGTTGCGTATGTTAGCTTTTAGGGAATCGTGTTTTCCTTGTGATTTTAATAGTAGTTCAGGTTTTCCAATTTAGTGTGTGAATATTGGGGCGCGTACTGGGTGACATTGACGTCACTCACGTGTGGTTTTAAATTGTTTGTTTTAGGTGCATAGCTGGAGGTGCAGCTTTTCTCTTGTGCGATTCTCGGAGTCACCCACATACAGGTCTGGGTTATGTTTTCAAATTATTTAATTGTTTATTTTGTTAAATTATATTTAAATAAATTATTTAGGTAGTTTCTGTATTATTGTGTAGCACTAGGGTGTTACAGTTTTAACATGTCTACCTAGAGAAGCTCAAGATGTTTTGCGACTTTAGGAGACACTATTGTAAACTAGCGGTTGGGGATTTTATGTCTGAAAGGAACTCCCAATCATGGAGTGGTGGAGTTTAGTTGGGGAAAAGTCGTGATTTAGGTGTCGTTCAAGACCTCGATAGGGTGAAACAGCTTAATGGAGCGTAGTTTTCATTTGCTGGTATTTGAATTTTGAGGAACACTACTGTGCTGGTTGTCTAGAGTCGTGGAAATTGACATCCGAGTTTGGTATCCTTGGTCTTTTGCCTTGAGAATTTCAAAGACGAAATTTCTTTAAAGGAGTTAAGATGTGATGACTTGGACCTTTGGTGGCAAAATTTGATGTGTGGTGCCCCGTGAGTGTGTGGGACTGAGGTTAGGAATAATGCTAAAAGCCACAGTGCTACCCGTGACCCCCAACTTGTAATTTACTTCAAGGGAAGTGCGTCCGTGATATTTATCTCTTCTTTTGTGACTTTTGCGCAAAATGTGCATGAAAATTTCAAGAGATGACGGACCACCCTATAAGAAGAAGGGGTATGGCATGTTGTAGCCATTTTTAAAAAAAATGAGAGGAGAGAGAGACACACACACAAAGAGGGTTTGATGAGGAAGAGTTCGAGAAGAGAACTAGAGAGCCAAAAGGAAAAGAAAGAAGGTAAGAAAGAAAAAAAGAAAAAATGGGGGGAGAAAGGAGAAGAAGAAGAGAAAAGAGAGAGAGAGAGAGTGTGTGTGTGTGAGAGGGAGAGGGAGAGGGAGAGGGAGAGAGAGAGAGAGAGAGAGAGATGGTGTAGGTCTTGTGAAGGGGAAAAAGAGAAAAGAAGAATAATGAAGAAGAAAGAGAATGAAAGAAGAAAGGAAAAGAAGGAAAAAAGGTACATATCCTACCTCATCTTTTCTTCTTGATCAAACGTAGGATTATTGAAAACATGTTGTTTGAGATGATTTAGATGCATGCTAGAGATTTTGTAAATTTTTAGTGCATTTTGATGTATTTTTGAAGGATTTTGGTTAGGAGGTGTTTTTACTATTGAGCCATTTTGAGTCTTCGTACTTCAATCTTGTATATCTTGAGTTATGAGTATTGAATTTGGATGATTCTTGTTCCATTTGAAAGTAAGCTCAAAAATCTTTATTTTGGTATTGTAGATATCTCATTTTTGTTTTTCCCAGAGTTAATGTAAGATAGGAATCCTTAAGGTACCTCAGATCACATGACTAAGGATTTATAACATATTTTCTAAATTCCCTTGATTTCTTTAAAAACATTCTTAATTTTACTTGGTTCAAAGTCGTTAGCTGTGGCAGAGCAAACACGCTCGAACTAGTGATAGGCTTGAGCCCTTTGAACATTTTCGATGCAAGTTATCAGCTATGGTAGAGCTGACACTCCTACCTTGCTTAAATTAGTAGTAGATTTGAGTATTTCGAACTTAAAGAAGATGTTTTTATGATTTCATGGAATTTCTGAAGTATTTACAAATTTTTAACATATCTCTGTGGATAAAATAAAAGGCAGAGGATAAAATGAAAAAGACCAGAATGTTGCCTCATTGACTGACGACAAACCTTTTCGCCTTTTTGGTGGGCGACATAACTCATCGCTGCTTGAGTTGGCGATGAGATGTCATAGCGCCACATGCATAGGCGATAAGCATGCTAGTTATCTCTCTCCAGATAATTTGTCATCCCAGACTTTAATATGACGTATAGGATATTTATAAATGTTTTCATGATTTTCCCCATAATTATTATAATTTCTATGATTTTGTAACACTTATATATATATGCATATCATATAAATCATTATAAATGTCAAAGAATTCAAGCAAAATCTAGAAATTTGGATGACTTGATAATTAAGATTACTTATTTGTATTTTTATCAA
Organism: Posidonia australis; assembly: GCA_024699735.1. NCBI lineage: Eukaryota > Viridiplantae > Streptophyta > Magnoliopsida > Alismatales > Posidoniaceae > Posidonia > Posidonia australis. The sequence continues at coordinate 3,264 of JAMKQA010089829.1, forward strand.
AAATGAGATTTTTATGATAAGTTATCACATTTTTAATGTTATAATTATATTTTAATCAAGATAATGCTTAAAAATAAAGATAATATCCAAAATATCTAGATGATTGCCAATCTATGTTTAATCTAATATCATTGATTTTAAATGATTTTTCTTATAATTTTAGAGATTCAAAATATTCAAATTTGATTTACTTAGCTTTTTGAGTTTAAATTGAATTTAGAATTTATTTAAAATCTTTCAATTATGAAAACGTTTAAATCACGTATTTGGTTGTTATTGATTAATAGATTCGTAAGAAGATATTTTAGAATCTTAATTTTTGAAATTATACCTTTTTATTGCTCGACGTTGTAGATATCCCATTTTTGAATTTCCTAATGTCATCTAAGGTAAGAACCTTTGAGACGCTCCAAATCACGAGGCTAGGGATCTTCTGCTCTATTTTCCAGACATTTCATGTTTTGTTTAAAAACATTCTTGATTTTACTTGATTCATGATTGTTAGCTATGGCAACGCTAACCCACTCAAGTTGGTGGCAGGCTTGAGTCCCTTGAACGTTTGGTGTGAGTCGCTAGCTGTGGCAGAGCTAGTGCTTTCATCTTACTCAAATTGGTGGCAGATTTGAATACTCTGAGCTTAAAGAAGGTGTTTTTATGATTTTATATGATTTCTGAGTATTTTCCAGACTTTCAAGGAGCTTCTGTGGATTTAACATAAAAGATAGGGACAGAACGCAAAAAGACAAAGATGTTGCCACAAGTGCATGTGACTACACTCGTTGCTACATGTACAGGCGACTAGTCTCGTTGCCACAATTACAAGCAACTATACTCGTCGCATGCCAACAAGCAACGAGAATCTTGAAATTCTTTCTCAAGATAATTTTATCAATAATTTATTATTGATATATTTAACATAATTCTCGTGATTATTGGGGATTTTATCTTTCATATTTGAATTTGAATTTAAAATTTAATGTTGAATTCAAATATTGTCTATAATATTCTAGTGATTTCGAGAGAGTTTGAAAAGGTCAAAACAAGTTGTTTACAGTTGCTAGATATTTGTTGAATCGGTTTGAATTTTTATTTTAAACGTGGAGATATTTAGAACTTGTTGCCACAAGGAGCGGCGACTAATTTGAAAAAAACATTTTCGCCCTTGTTAAATCTTTATATGTCGTCAGTCCCACCGGCGACGAATCCTAAATATCCCATTTTTTGAATTTTCGAGTAGATTCAATATCTAGATATTTTCTTAACTTGTTTTTTACAAGATCTGACGTCCTTGTGCCTATAAATGGACCTTTAGACCTTGAGTTCTGAGTGGCTTTCCAAATTTAGAGAGAGGTTGCCCAGAGAGATTAATTCCTTGTAAAGCCCTATAGAAATCATGTCAGAAACCTAAATTCATAGAGATCCTTTCAATCCAAGCCTATAAGCATCTTCGGAGCTCCATCTATAGCCTCTACTTCCTCCATCTACTCCACAACGTACGAGGGTAAAGAGAATATCGTTTTCCAATTATTTCATTTTTTATTTCATATAATCCATTTCATAACATAATATATCCCATGACATATGCATACGAGGACAACCCCCGATTAGTATTAGATTTATTTATTCATGTTGTTTATTTTTGTTTCTGACATTGATTGCTACACCTAAAACTAATCTAGATTTTCTTTTTCTATTTTATTTGTTTTGAAGGGAAGGTTACTACATAGCATGAGGGAGTCGCTGGACGACATCCGACCGTTGATTCAGTGAACCGAGAATCCACATCCACCGCAATAACTCCTACAAGGTGTTTTGTCGACCGATAAAAGCAAAAGACAAGTAGCGATCACAACAAAAGGTGTTGACGTGAGTAGACACAACGACATCTACATCAATCATCCCCAAAACCGCATCCACAGATGCTACATGGATGGGTGACTAGCTAACGTGGTAGATATTGTTGCCTTTCAAACATCGAATCTCTACGTCAGTTGTAAAAGGAATATGTAGCCTTGTCGCCACTCTCACCAACGACGTGGAGATTCTGTCGCTTGTCTTATAGGCGACGAGCAAGATTATTTGATTTCTTGCTAGTTTAGATGATCTTGATCCTAGTCCTTAATCTACCACTCGTCCGTAACAAGATTTAGCCCCTTAAACTCTATAAATAGGCTCCTTTGGTCATGAGTTTGAAAGGAGACACATTCTAATCTTAAGGAGTCAGTTCAAAACCTTAGAGAGCGATGCACTATGAGAGAGGGAGACATCCATAGCCCCCACTCTATCCCAGTCCCTCCGTAATATCTTCGATTCCAAGGATCCTAGCCATTCTGAAGTCAAAGTGCACCTCCAAAGCTCTGTCTGTTGGCCTCCACTTCCTCCATCCACATCACAATGCATGAGGATGAAGGAAGTATCATTGTCTTATACATTTTTATTTACATAATCCTTTGCATTCATTAATATAGCCTATGGCATATGCATGCATGAACAACTCCCTGGTTAGTATTAGATTTAGTCATTTATGTTATTTGTTACTTTTTTGATTTTGTTTACCACATCTAGTGTAACCATGCCAGTGACAACCTCGTGCGTGGTGCGAAAGGCTAAATGCGTGAGGACCAACAAAGTCACGACAAAAGCGATAAAAAAAAACAATGATAAAATGCGGGAGTTGCCACCTAATCTACTTAAAACGAGAGACAAGGAAAACTGTTAAAACAACAAGATTATGCAAATGTGGATGATAATAAGCCAACAGAAAAGGTCATTATAAACCAAAAATTGGGTAAGGATCCCTGTTACGCACGAGGAAGGTATTAGGCACCCCTGTACACCCAAGAAATCAATCTTTCATGGTTTTTTCATTCATTTGTTGACAATGTTGGCTTTACAACCTATTTCAGTCCACCCAAGGGTGGTATGCAATGCCATGTCACATGCATGTTGTGCCTAGTGTTATATTAAAACCAAATATAGGTGAAGTGGGGGAATGACCCATGTCCTGCTATTCAGCTACGCTATCCGGGGTTTGAATCACGAAATGGTACAAAAGGATCTCACTAACAAGAACCAAAAAAAAGGCCACCGATTCACAAGACCCAAGTAGTAAGCATCACTACTCTACTAGATGCAAAACTAATGCAAACAGAGTTACTAGATGGTAAAACTATGCAAGCATGATCATGGTATATTTAGGAACAAACACCAGAAAAATCAGAGCCCATGACAATCGAAAAAACATGCAAACCATAATGCAAAACCTACTGTTTGCATCCTGCAACCAAGCTGGTGCACCAGGATGGTGTGCCGGTCTGGTGCGCCTATATGGTGCGCCACTATGGTGCTCTTAAATGGTGTATTCCATGTATTTTGTTTCAAACTGCAAACTGGTTCTAGAGTCTGGGCAAGATACATGTAACCTATCGTACTTATGACTGTGCAAAGGACTAACCTAGATGCCAGGGCATACAATCATACTAAACAATCAAGACCAAATCAATCCTCTCTCTCTCTTTTCTTATCTATGCATATTTATGGGTTCCCTAGGGCTGCCTTAACCTATGAGGTCCTTAAGGTGCCTTTAAGTATCTAGATGGATTGAGGGAGCATGGGGGAATGACATGGCATGCAAGGAGTGTACCACAGCACGTATTCAGTGGCTGATAGCCTCATAAGGACCATGATCCATCACCAAAAGACCAAACAGTACAAACAAACATCAAAATGAACAAACAGTGCAAATAACCCTATAATAGAGCATCATGATCCCCTACCAAACTAAACAAACAATGTAAATAAACAAACACATCACATCAGCCAAGTTCACATTGTAAGCCTCATTCAAGGTAGCATGCAAAGATCATATGAAAGTGGGAAAGGGGAAGATACCTGTAGTGTTGTGTGGTGTTTTCTCCTTTGGTGACTTGAGATATCTTCCTCTTATTGCTTCAGGCACGGCTGAGATGTTCAGGGAGACAACAGGTGTTTGTGAGATGATCTCCTATGGGATGCCAATGTAACCAAGAAGAAACCAAGGTGTAGTTCCTGGGTAGCTTTTAAAGGAGGTGGAAATGTAAGGTCTTGGGATGTCAAGGGGCGTGGAAACCAAAAGACTTGCATAGGTTTGTAGAAGAATATTCGTAAGTAGAGGTTACAAGTATAGAAGAGGGATAGCCAACAACCAGTACCCTGAAAAGTAGCTGTACGCCAACATGGTGCGTCATGTAGGTGCGCCATGATGGTGCGCCTGCATGGTGCTCATGAATGGTGTGCCATGATGGTGCTCCACGTTGGTGCTCCAGAATAGTGCTCTCCATTGGTTCACCTAAATGATGCGTCAAATATGGGTTTAAATTTACCACTTGGCTGCTTGGATTATCGACTAGACCATGGGCTTGCGGTCATGGTTTTGTGTGATGATCTCGGGCTAATCAAAATGTCAAATAGGATTTGGATGTGGTTAGGCCTGCTGTGTCAGAAGCAACATCCCTCTGGAGAGTCTATCCACGAGCTACCTCAAAATTGAGGTGTCGACACCTAGTTTAATCTGTATCTTTTTTGTTGATTATTTTGAAAGAAATGAAGAACACATAACATGAGAAAGTCGTTAGGCAACATCCTACCACCGACCTAGTGAATCAAGGAACTCACATCCATCACAACCACCATCTCCTATACGTTTCTTGTCAGCCGACTTTAGCAAAGGACAAGTGGCGATCACAACAAAAGGTATTGACATGAGTGGACACACTGATATCTACATCAACCACCCCCAAATCCACATGCATAGGTATGTCATATGTAATTCTTCCTGGTTGTGGTGAGATTAGAGGGGGTTTGCTAGATGAGTAGTTTTCTGTGACGAATGCAGAACTTGGGGCGCACTAGACTAGCGCACCTGTGCTGGCAGTGCAGTCAACCTTGGTTATTTAAGAAGCCTTAGATGTTCATATGCTCGATTTATTTTTTGTTCCTTTGCGTAGTTTGGTAGATGTGCATGATAAGGAAGTAATTGAAAACATAAAATTTCCACTGAGTTACAAGTTTAGTATACAAGACTATATGACCTTGGGATACTAAGTCTTTTCTCGAAATGATTTGGATGAACTTAGATGTTCAAGTTTAACCCTAGGACTAGATAATGATTAATAGCTTTTATATTAGCATTCTAGTCCCTGTGTTTTATACCTAAGTACTTCATAGTCCCTGTGTTCAGTGGGATTTACCGTTTGGTCCCTGAACTTTGTGGAGATTATCTTTCATCCTTAGGTTTATATAAATTACATTTAAGCCCCTAGGAACTTGTTTTTATAAGTTTTAATATGTTTAAGGTCGTATTGAACTTGTAGGCAACCGTGGCATAATAATGATTAGAATAATCATTATAATGGTTTAGGGAATCCTTAAAATGAACTGGCAAGACTACCTTTAGTTTGGAATTGAATTAAAAAGATTATATGACCGGGAAATACTAGGTTTTCCCCTTAAGTGTTTAAATGAACTTTTAAGTTATTGATTGGCCCTAGGATCAGAATCTGATCAGCTTGTAGTGCGGTGCGCTCAAATGAGCATTCAGTGACATTGTTTAGCTAGAATTGCACTAGTGTCTGGTCTTGTAAGTCATCAGAAACTTTGAGATCACTACTTGGTTTCTGCGTAGTTCTTCAGGACGAGTTTATACCTTGAAGATGTTTAATTATTGTTTTCTTTGGACCTGGGTGTTTTAAATGATTTTCAAAGTTTTTGAAAGGATATGGGTGTTTTTGGGAAGTGGTTTTTCAAAGGGTTTGCAAACATTTTGAAATGACATCGATGATTTAAACAATGGTTTTCGAAGGATTTTGAAAAGGAGACATGGATTTCGGTGGTGTTTCTCTATACAGTAATTTGTGGCGTTTTAGAGATAATTTACAAAATAGTTTTGAAATAGTTTTTTAAAAGAGTTTTGGAAAAAAATGCATAATTTTGCAAAAGGTTTTGGAAAGAGTTTTCTATGATTTTCCTGTTTGAGGTGAACTAAGTGATCAGAGGGTCATGTTGATGGGACCAGGGGACGTTGGCCGCGTTCTTGGGTGGTCAAGTCCGTCACCTAGGTTGAGGTTTGGAGACCAAAAGGCTGAGGTAAGTATTTGTCGGATATTAAAGGTATGATACTCCTTGATTATCGTTCACGAGGCTAAGGTTGAAGTCCTCGAGTCGAGGTGTTGGCTAGACTTGGAAGTATGACACTCAATCTGTTCTAGGTGCCGAGACTCAAGATACAGTTTGAACCTGGTGAAATCTTGACAACGGACCTAGGGAGTACGAAACCCCTATGTAGGTTCATGATACACTATATAACCTAGGTACCTAGACTTGTGTATGCTATGCATGCTAGCATGGCTTAAGGTAGGAGTCCTCAGGTGTCTAAGTACATAGGGGCGTCATGAGGAGCATTTCGTGTGTGTTGAGACTTGTGTAGTAGTGGTATTGTGAGGCCTATGTGGCCGAAGCGGTTGGACTCCTGTACGAGGTGGTTGACCGCAACAGTGCAGACATTATTGATCGCGCCTTGGTGGACTGTTTATGGCCCAAGTCGGTTACTTGACGTCGAACAACATGACTTGTTGTGGAGGCTTATAGGATAGGATGGATAGGCTGTGGCTGTCTGTGACAATGCAGTAGGGACCGGAGTGAGAGCCTTTGACAACTGTTTGTGGCTAGTACTTGTTGTTTTACTTACGTCTGTGAGTAGTGTTGTTTTACTTACGCCTTGAGTGGTCTTGTTTTGCTTGCGCCTTGACTAGCATTGTGGTTTTTGAAAGTATGATTTTGTATTGGTTTTCATGGTATGATTTCTGTGCAGACTGAGCAGAGGCTCAATGCTTGGTGTGACACTTTTGTGTGGTTATGTACTTGATTTGGCAGGTGCAACCAATTCAAGTATGTATAAAAGTTTTGTAAAGCATACATATGGTTTTGGAAAGAAAAGAAAAGAATTTAAAAATCATGGTTTTCAAAGAATTTATTGCTTGCTGAGCAAGGATGTATTGCCCTCTTATGATGTTGTAGCATCTAGGAGAGACACCAGAGTGGTGTATGTGTGTGGGTGAGGTGTGTGCTGGATGACCTTTCAATGATCACTCATGTGTGTTTGTTTGATGTTTTTTGCAGGTGTAAGATAGGAATAAGAGTTTGTTAGTGCACTCAGAGATGGAATCAGTCGACCACACATCAAGGATTTTGAGTAAATGTTTAGTGTAATTTAATTTGTTTTAATTTATATTGTCCTTTGTTGGATTTAATTTAAGGTTAATGTGATTAATTAAATAATAAAAAGAAAAAAAAATGTAGTTAGATTTTAAGTGTTACGACTCGAGATCGTTACAGCATTGATTATTTATATGCTAAGTTGTCAATGATAATTACGTAGGATCTAGGTGACGTGGAAAATTTCATACTAGGATTTCCAAATCTTGAAATTAAAAATATGGTGTTCGATTTTGTCTTTGAAATAAAAATAATAGTATTTGATTTTGTACTTTTTTGTTTGTTTGTCTACATATTTGAATTAACTTTTCAATAGCTTACTTTGTACCGTTCCAAGATGACGAAGAAAGGTGAAAAGGTTGGATATTCCAACCTATTTTGAAGGAATGCAATGCTCTTCTAAATCTTTTATTTCTTTCATCAAACTCCACATATTCTAGGTAGGAAACTCTATAGTCCACATGCTAGATTTGGAAGAAATTCCCTTGAGCTTATTCCAACTTACAACAATTGATGCAAACCAAATAAAACATTAAGTTAAATAGATTTTCATGGAACTTTCGTTCCAAGATTACCTACCTTTCCAAGAGAACAATTCTTCAATGTTTGTGTCTTTTTTTATTTTTACAAATGATAAGATAATAATATTAATATTTTACGACAAATCAAAATAAAATATCTATTATTGTGTTATTCTAGATATTTCTTACCTCACATGCTAGATGTTCGTTTGTCAGTGACACAAATATAAAATCCTAGTAACTTGACCAAGTTGTAAAGTGTTCTTGTAATTATATTAGAAATTGGGTATATATCAAAAACACATATTGTTGTGTATGATAGCTAGAATTGAAACTTTGATCCCGTGATTGGCGTTAGAAGGTTTCCACCACTTAACGTCTAGAAAAAATGTTTTCCATTAGATTTTTATTGGTTGATGGGGTGCAAGATGTGTGGATTGTATTCTCGGATTCTTTGGTGGACGTGGGCTCACCGGCGGAGATATCAAAAGGCCCAACCCTACCAATGAGAGAGAGAGAGAGAGAGAGAGAGAGAGCCAACACGAATACCACTATACGGTTTTTTGATAATCCAATACCACTACACTTCAATTTCTATACCAGCGCTTCCCTTCCCCACCCCTGCCCTGACCTTGGGAAGAAGAAGAACAATCACTCCACAATGTCGGCGGAGAAAGAGAGGAAGCCGGCCGTCGTTAAGGAGGAAATTGAAGACGACAGCGACGAGAACGCCCCCCTCGCCGTCTCGGTGCCGAAGAAGCCTCCGAAGAAGGAGCCCAAACAGGAGACGGAAGAGGACAACGTACCCATTGGCCTCACCAAGTTGAAGAAGCCTCTGAAGAAGGAACCCAAGCGGGAGGCGCAAGACGACGAGGAGGATGACCTACCCATTTCGATCTCCAAGCTGAGGAAGCCGGCGAAGAAGGAGGCCAAGCAGGAGGTGGATGGTGACGACGAGGATCATGTGCCCATTGCGCTTACCAAGAAGAAGGAGGTGGAGAAGATGAAGACGAAGGTGAAGATGAATACGAAGGTGAAGACGAAGGTGGAGAAGAAGAAGAAGGTGGTAGTGGTAAAGAAGAGCGGTGATGTGCAAAATGGGGCTGTGAAGGTGCGGAAGGTGTACGATTTGCCAGGGCAGAAGCATGATCCTCCTGAAGAGGTCGGTTTTGATGTGTCAATGTTATTATGTTGGACATTTGTTTTTAGTTTACTGGTTGATTTTCAAAATGCAGAGGGATCCATTGAGGATTTTCTACGAAACGCTGTTTCAGCAGGTTCGTACCAGTGAGATGGCAGCGATTTGGTGAGAGGAACATTACTTTTATTAGTACAATATGCTTGTAGATTTCAAATTTCCCTTTTTTTAGTTATTTTGCTGGTCTGCTGAGGTCTATGTGCTCAACATATGTTAGTTGATGACAAGGTTATTAAGGCATCAAGGCGCTGACTTTGGGCACCTTGGATGCCTAGGTGCAATTAATTAATTAACTTAGTTTTCTTTTTTCAGATTTGTATTTACACTTAGAATTAAGTAAACAATACACTGTTAAATAGAATTATGTGTTAATATCTCTACTTTAAACTTAAGTAAACACCAATTAACATTGTCAAAATGTAAAAGACAATAATTAAAGTATTAAACAACAATAAAGGTAAATCATCAATGTAAAAGTCACAAATTAACTTCTAAATAAAAATCAATACTCAATAACAAAAATAAAAAGATGACCAAATGAGACTCTCATGATCTCATTCACTTTGTTAATCATCTAATGAATCATCAAAGTGTTTTCCAAAGTTGAGATTCTCATCATCCCCGTCTCCTTGTTCTTCATAAGTTTCTTCCTCTTCATCCTCTTCAATTTCTTCCCGTTCTTCTTCTTCATCCACAATGGGGTCTTTGCCTTTCCTTGAATAAGTTTTCACAATATTTCCATGTCCCTTTGCACATCTACGTCCATGTCCACAACTACAGCTTCTCATTTTAGGAGAAGTTGATGAAGGTTGTGTTATCTTCACTCTTGTAGTACAACCCAAGATTAAATGGCAATCCACATTTGTTTAAAAAAAAAAGGCACCCCATTCATAAAGCATATCAAAAAAGATACCAGAAAACCCTTATAAACCTTATTCACTGGTTGAAAGTGGAGAGGGGACTGTCCTGGGACTGAAAAAAACCCTTATAAACCTGCAGATCCCTGTTGGATCCAATAGTAGATGCAACAAGGATCTGTTTAAAAAATTATAAAGTTGGGCATGTAAACGCCCAACATCTTATTTCTGCCAGGGCGCTTAGGTGCCGCCTAGGTGCCGCCTAGGCACCCGCCTTAATAAGCTTGGTTGATGATTGCAGGAATTCTTTGCTTTCAAGCAAACATCCTTGTCTTGTATAACCAACTTGAAACTATTACCTCGACTTTATATGTTTCTTTTGCAACCGTTAGTTTGAACATAAGTGACAATCAGGCTGAATTTCTTACAACTTAAACCTCAAATCCCAGAAGCATTTTCAATTTCTGTACACAAAGACACAGATAGGGGCATGTACCCTTATGATCATTTGAGATTGAAACAATTTGGTTAGAATAAATAAGCCTTAATAGGAAAGTTGTTTTTTCCGCTTCTCTTTGTTAGCTTGTCCTTTATTTTCTTTGGGATGAATTTGAAGCAAGCAACCAGCATCCTTATGATATGTACGATAATGATAGGACTACCAAGCAACTAATATGAACATTAAATAGCTCATTTATCTAATAATTTTCGTCATGTGGAATTTCTGAATGATCCTTTTTTTTGGATTTGATCACTTATACAGATGTAGTAGCAAGGATTCCCTTTTTTTTTTACAGAAGTTCTACTGCAGTTGCACTGCCAAGAAATTCTACATCGATAACAAAAGGTAGTATTCTTAAAGTAGTATCCTACATCATCTGGTGATCCTAGGCTAGATTGAGCTCTAAATGATGGCATCAAGTTTTTCAGTGGGAGAGACTTTGAAACCCAGATATTAGACCTAGATAATCTAAAAATAAAGATGTGTCAAGGGAAAGTAGTGGGAGATATACCACATCCTGTTCAGCTTATGCATTTTTGACTTAGTTGTAAGGTATATGGTTGATGTAGGTTTGGTAGGTTCCTCAAACCATTTCACTCCAAACCAAACTATGTGTATTTGGCATCATAGCATTACCAATGGCATTTGAGTGGGTGATCGTCTCATCAACCGAATGTGTGGATTGTGGAATTAATACGCTCATAGGAGTGGGAGCAACCTGTAAAATCCTATACCATTTGATAAACCTTGACTAGATTAGACCCTAGTAAGGACATATGGAGTTTAAGTAGGTGAGGTTTTTACACCTTAGATATTAGTCACACGTCACTTACACAAATAAGTGTTAAGGGGTGTACAAGTGATGGGAGATGCTACCATATTAGCTCAGCTTTAGCATTATAGGCCAACCTGTAGGATCTAAGGTAAACATGGCCATTATAGGCCAACTTGAGGATTTCTTATGCTTGGGGTAGAGGTGGTAGGGGTATGTTCACTATTATCAAGTCATTATTATAAAGGCATGCCTCATCAACACACCAAGCATGGAACCACCTAAGATTTTTTTTTTTGAAATATTAGATGAGACCACAACTTTTGGGAGTTAAAAATTGGCTAGTTTAAAATATGCCATACTTGCAAATAAAGTGAATGTGAGAAATGGTGAGACGGTTCATTCAGCTAGGCCTTGTCGATTCTTTAACAAAAATGGAACTCTGCTGATAAAAAAAAACATGGAACTCTAAATACATTATCTTTGGCTAGGAACAAGTAGCTTTGTTGTATCTTAACCTAAAATGTGGAAAATGATTCTTCAAGAACAGTTGTACAAAATGGATTCAATAAGAAAATTTACTAAAGTTTTGATTTAGTAATATACTAAGGTTCCTTCCTCATTTTCTACTTGTGGATTGTGGTGAAGCCCCCAAAGCAAAGCTAAGAATCCATAAATTTTAGTGTGTTATCGAGGATAAGTGATGTTCCTTATGATAGACGTAGAGAAAAGGTTGGAAAGGGTTAGGCCTTTTCTTGGATGAAAGAGAAAGGGACAACTAAGGAAGCTAATGGCATATTTTCATTGTGTTTTGGAAATCATGGATTCATGGAGAATTGAAGAGAAGTAAGGCTAGATGGATGTAGGCTTTTATTGTTGTTTCGTACAAGAGAATTAAGAGAAGTTATTTCCTTTCATCCCATTTGGATAATCAACTATAGAAATTTTCAGTCTACCTTCGAATTGAACAATGTTGGAGTCAGTTAACTCAAAAAAATGGAATCAGTTTTGGGTAGATTGCACCACTCAAATTTTTCATATAGAAAAGATATGAAATTGAGAATCCAATTAGTTGATGGTGAAGAGAGAGTGCAAGTGGTTAGCTACTTTCTTCTTGCCATCCTTCTTGCTTGGTAAAGAGCACCACGATCTGCTGATCATCGTTGTGTTGAACATGGGTTTTTGGACCTTTGGACAGCATTTGCACACAAAAAAGTCCAATGAATTCACATTGTGAAATTAATTTGACTAACAAATTGTGAACCGAAGTTTCTTTAGTTACTAGTTGGGTCTTAGATTTTTGGCTAGCTAATTCCTTTTTCTAAGAATCATTGGCAGTGGGGCACAATATCCTCGGGGAGTGAGTCAATTTGCATTATCCCCGTCTTAAGCTCTGGCCTAGTTATTTTTCTATTAATCATAGGGACCATCAGATAGTATATTGGAAATGACTCACATGCATTACCCTTGTTGAATGACTTTCTAGTGTTTTTCATTGTACCAATGAGAGGTATATGAACCACGTGTAGCACTTTGTAGTGATTTGGGATATTGACATTTATAAGAGAAAGCACAAACCAATTGGATTTCTGGAGGGATGGGTTTCTGTTGCATAGTCAATGGATTTGTGAGCTAAAATTTTATGTGATGGAGAAGTCTATTATGTGATCTCACCCCCTTTCCATTGCGATGGCTTGCACGTGGGTTCCGATGGAGGAGCGATGGTCGGCTTGAGCATGGGACCTATCGTTAGAGAGCTGGACCCAAGGAGCAAGCTGTGGCCTTCAGGAGGCGGTGGTAGTTGCAGGAGCAACGATGTTCGAACTGTAGTAGTCATGACAGTCTTATGAGGGCTTGCGAATAGGAAAGAGGGCACAAGGGGAGGACATCTGGCCATAGGTTGGGAACGTTCTATTGCCCATGTCAGAGAGTCGGGGAAGATTAAGTTTTGGAAGAAGAGATGAAATCCTTAAGGAAGAAATACTAGTCCTTAGAGAGGAGGTGGGAGAGGTCGAGAGAGATCCCAAAGCCCAAACAAGCTGAGGAGCTTGAAGGTGGTAGCGAAAGTGAGGTCTCTCTGTGATGGCTACCTTTGTAAATGTAATGCTGTGCTTTAGATGGCTTTTGACTGAATCTTGTTTGGCTTAGTGTGGAGGAGCCTTAGTCCGTGACAGAACAACCTTGTTTCAGCATGGCATAATTTAGCTTTCATAGATTTGATTGTTACATTATTGAAGTGCAGCAGCCCTCTGTAGGATGGTCAAATAATGACACAAATAGGTGCACAAGAGAAGGGGAATTTCTTAATTTATGTGCAACCATGATTCTCTGTTTGCTGTCTAGAGCTACATAAGACCATACCTTGTCTCAAAATAGTTAGATCACTTGACATCTTGTTGCTACTTCGATTTTGAGGTTGATGGTTTGAATCCCAACGGCTGAAGACTTTTAAAAGAAAGTTGCAAAATGTGAATCGGCATGGGTTCACTTGTTCTCCAATTTCTCCAAGTAGTGTATAACTGAAAAGAAGTTGGATTCTGTAGAACTGAAAAGTTTGGAAACTGAAGCTGTATTTCTAGTGTAGGCTCATTTCCACTAGAATTCCCGATGGTGCATCACTGGTTTGAAACAGGTTGGTTGTCGGTAATGAAGTAGCTTTGATTGGGTCATTGTGAATGGCTCTGTTGGAACCTGCTGTTGATTTGGGGAAGGATTCTCAGTAATGGGGATAATAATATTTGCAGAGATCTGTGCTTATTTGTTTTATTTTTTATTTTTTGTTATAGACACCTTGTCTATAACTTTGTACTTTTTTGGATATTTCATCAATAAATGGAAGATTCCATCATTTCTTTAAAGAAAAATGAAGCTACTCCACTCCTTTAAGGAGAATATCCTATATTCCATATGTTGATAATTTGGTTGAAAGAAAAGAGAGAGATATTACATTAGGTTAGCCTTAAACTCTTTATACAGGAGTGGGCAAAAATATGGAAATACTCTTAAGGATATGTTACAATTTAAGAATAGAATAACCTAAACAACATCTCTATCACTTCTCTTCAAATTGAAGCATATAAATAAAAAAGGCTTAGTTTGGCACACATAGGAAAAAGTAGATGTTAAAAGTTTCGTAAAGACGTTAACAATCTCTTTAACAGATGAAATGCAAGGTGTGTGTTGAAATATGGATATCCAACTCAAAATCACTTGACAATGAGTGGAGAGATCCATCTATATATAACTACAAGTTTTGTCCTCATTTTTTCTAATGCAAGACTATTTCAATACTCCTTACTTGTGATCTCTTTAAGGTTCAACATATTTCTTTTAGACATGGGTAGATGTGTGTGGACTTAAAGCTATTTGGATTTCTTTTTTGCTTTGATACAATGTTAGAAAAGAAGAGAATCATATATTACATTATTATAATAAAAGATTACAATTTTTTATATATAAAATACATATTTAACCTATAAGGAACCTAATAAATGAATAACACAGAGATTTTTATAAGGATTAATTTACTCTAATGGTATGATTGTCTTGTTCCCTTGACCATGCGTAAGTTTGTGTCTGTTGTGTGTTTGTGTCTATTGATGCCATCTTTTTTTGAAGATGTTCTCTATTTCTCTGCTACTGAGAAAGAACTTGTGTTGGAGGATCTTGTTTTTTACTCCTATGGTTATTGAGTCATTACTTTCTAATTTATCACCTATTGATTCTTTTTCATCTACACCAACTTTACTTCTATCATCCCCACCATCACCATCTGCTACTCCTATCTTAGAGCTTCCAGTTTACGAATGTTGTCATCATCCTTGATTATTGATGGGTCCATATACACCAGTACCTCATTCTTTTCCTCCCAAGGTTGCTCCTTCCCCTCCAGGAGGTTTGTCATCCTCAGAGGCCATTGACCTAGATGTTCCTACTATGGTAAGAAAAGGTACAAGGTCATGCATTTTATATCCCTTGGCGAATGTAGTATCTTATTCTCGTTTAGGGACCACATGTCGCCAGTTTATTATGACTATGTCTATGATTATTGTTCCCAAGACCAATCCAGAGGCACTTGACATGCTTGAGTGGAAGGCTACCATGGATGAGAAGATGGTTTCTCTTCATTCATGCAACACATAGACTATTATATCTTCTTCTACAGTGAAAGATGTGGTTGTATGTAGGTGGGTCTTTGTGGTAAAATATTTAGGTTAGTGATCAAAAGGACAAATACAAAGCTCATTTAGTTGCAAAAGGATATACATAGACTCATGGGGTTGACTTCTTTGATATCGTCTCTCTAGTGGCACATATTAGCTCTTTTAGGGTTATTTTTTCTATTACTGTAAACAATAGTTAGCCTATGTTCCAACTTGATGTTAAAAATACCTTATTTTATGGTGACTTACGGGAGACGGTCTACATGGTTGCTAAAAGGAGTCACTGGTGTGCTTGTTGAAGAAGGCAATTTATAACTTCAAACAAAGTTCAAGGACATGGTTTGACAAATTCAATAAGGTTATGTAATTGGATTTCAAAGGAGCAATGTAGATCACTCTATTGTTGTGAGACATACAACTACTAGATTGGTTATCTTAGCAATATATGTTGATGACATACGTCTTATTGACAGTGATGTTAGAGGTATATATGAGACAAATGAGTACTTTTGTCACCAAAGATCTAGGAAAACATTGTTACTTTCTTAGGCTTGAGATTGCATGTAGTAAATATGCACTTGATCTCTTAAAGGAAACTGGTTTACTTGGTGCTAAGCCTAAACATACTCCTATACGATCTAATCAATTGTGGAGTAATACCTCACCATTTCTTGAAGATGTGTCTCGTTATAGATATCAAACTTATTTATCTCACTATTACAAGACTGGATATTGCATATGTTGTGGGAGTTGCTAGTTAGTTTATAGCTGAAGCATGGTAATGTTATTTGGATGCCACAATAAAGATATTGGAATGCATCAAGGGATTGCCCGACAATGTTCTCGTGTTCAAGAATAATGGTTATTTGAAAATTGAAGCATATTTTGATGTTAGTTATGTCAATGATAGAGGTGTCATAAAATCTATATTGGGCTTTTGTACTTTTTTTGGTGGTAATCTAATAACATGGAGATGCAAGAAACAATCTGTGGTTACTAGATCTAAGTGCTGAAGCAAAATACAGAGTGCAGAAGCAAATTCGTGGCTCAGACTGCTTGTAAACTCAAGTGATCGAAGACTCTTATAGTGGATTTTGGAGAGGTCTATTGTACTCCATTACTTATGCTTTGTGACAATTAAGTTGTCATTTACGTATCTTAGAATCTAATCTTCCATGAGAGAATTAAATACATTGAGTTTGATTGTCATTTTATATAAGAAAAGATTATCAGTAGAAGAATCTACACATTGTTGGAATAGTTTCACAGTAGAAAAAGTGAGGACAGGACTTATGGTTATATATAAATGGATTCCTCCACTCATTGTCAATTAATTTTAAGTTAGATATGTATATTTTAATATGGTATCAGAGTAAGATTGTAAAAAAGAAAAAATCCTAGCTGTTAAATTGCTATGTAATGTCCTCAATCGCTACAACATCTAACAATCATTCTTTTCCTTTTTTTATCAACAAATATCATTACAAAAACTAAATCTAAATGCATAAATTAAAATACTATAACCAACATAAATAAATCAAATTATCTACTTAAGATTCTTGATGTGTGGTACAATGACTTTTATATGTACACTTGTAAAAAATCTTATTCCTATCTTATACCTATGAAAAATATCAACAAAACACATATGAGTGATCACTTAAGGAGGTCACCTAACATACACTTACTCTAAACACACACAAAAACAACATGGCAAAATAATGCCAAAAGGCAATTAAACTAAGATATTTTACCTAGATGCCACAATACCACAAAGCAACAATCTAAACCTAAAATCGGGAAAACCAAGTTCAAGCCACGTTAAAATCACAATACTGAGGCATCCCACCTAGATGTCACAAAACCTTAATAAGACAATCCACTATTGTTTAGCAAGCAACAATCCTTTAAAACATATTTTTCAAAATTATTTTTCTCCTTTTAACCCAAAACCATATGCATCTTTTCAATTCTCTTATGCATACTTGAGATGGTCACTTTATATCAAGTCAAGTCCAGAATCCTGGTCCATTGTGCTTCTCCAATATCGAAGCCACAATGACCGCAGTACAAAAAACATGGTACATCTTCCGATAGGAGCATGCATCCATAACTCAAATACTAAAACTATCGAAAACACAAAACAGCATGGAGTACTCAACTATCTTGAGTATTCAAAACCACGCAGTTTAAATCCGCACACTCTTTGTGTGGAATGGATAATTAACGATGACTATATTCACTATTGATAATAGTACTCCTACAAAAACCATCAAACCAAACAATAGTGTGTTATGCTGTTCGATGTCAAGTAATCAATACTAGCTATAAGTAATCGTCAAACTGTATTATCACAGATAAGCCACCCTGTAAGGAGCTTTCTTGTCTTGTCGTCCCTTTTCTCTGAAGGACTTTCAACAAAGCTAACCACATAGAAAAGCTGTCATCTCTTAGGACGTCACTAGAAACGGAGCACGTGTTCTATCCGTACTTGCCAAAAACCATAAGTTCCATCCTTTCGACGTCTTCACTAAACCTCATTCTTAGTCTCTTGGTCACATAGACCTCAACCTTAGCCTCTCGGTTCCGATCTCATCCTTGGTATTTTGGTTCCCAAACCTTACCCAAGGTCTTTTGGCCCTTCAAAACCACGTAAAACACACAGGCCTTAATCTTAGCAAGTAATTCATAATCATCTAGAGGTATCAACTATCCCTAAAAGGTCGATTAAGAGCTTCGGTCTTTTAGTCCCTAAAAACTACAAAAACACTCCGATCTTATCTTAAACAAGTAGCTCACGACTCTAAAGGTATTATTCCATCCCTGGAAGGTTGGTCAAGAGCTTAAGTCTTTTGGTCTTCAACAAATCTTTGCAAAACTTTTGTAAAACTCACGCATTTTCTTTTTCCAAATCTCTTTTGAAAAATCATTTCAAAAATTATCTCAAAGGCATCACAAAACGTAATACGGCACAGAAAGTTTCGACCAAAAGAAAATTTTATATTTCATTTTCAAATCCTTTAGAAAATCATTTTCCAAAAACATACTCAATATTTTTCTCAAATTATTTTGAAAACCATTTAAATTCACATACTAAAAACTAACTTAAAATCATAGAATCAAATGTCGGTTTCGTGTCGGACTTCGGTCCGACAAAAATAGGAAACGTGTCGGACATCGGTGGAAATGTCGGTGGAAACGCGGTAAATTTACGGAAGTCCATGGAAATGGTAAAAAAACTTTGAATTTTGATTTGAAACTCTTAGATAAGCTAAAGTAAGTAATAATCTACATCTT
>JAMKQA010089830.1:0-17848 GCA_024699735.1 Posidonia australis
AAAAAGGAATGACACGCAAACCGAGACGGCTGAGCATCTTCCAATCGGACTCCAAATTGGTCCCAGATTGCAACCAGATGCACAGAAAACCACCCACAACCACACACAACCAAGAAACAACAGATTATCCATTAATAAACCATTAATCACCAAATCACAAATAATACATGGTTTATTAAATACAAAGGATAATCGGGCCCAGATGTTACAATATGTGAATGTCTTAGCATGAAGCTACGATGACATGGTTGGCCTAGACATTGATGTGGTAGTGCACACATTACCACTAACCAAATTCAAAGCCAGTCAAGCAGAAGCTTCACAGATGGCAACCTCAGTGGCTGTTGAAACTTAAGGAAATAGCATAAAGTCAATTTCCTCAAGATCGTTCTTTATCCTAAGTGGCTTGCAAATGTGGTGCCAGTACCAAAGAAAGATGGGCGGGTTTGCATGTGTATAGATTATCGAGGCCTCAACAAGGCGAGCCCTAAGGATGATTTCCCGCTTCCCCACATTGATATTCTGGTTGACAACACAGCAGGGCATAAGATGTTATCATTTATGGACAGATTTTCAGGATACAACCAGATAAGAATGGTAGAAGAAGAAATGGAGAAGATGTCTTTCATTACCCCTTGGGGAGTCTTCTGCTACAGAGTAATGCCATTTGGGCTGAAGAATGCAGGCGTGACATATCAGAGGGCCATGACAGCGTTATTCCATGATCTCATGCACCAAGAAGTTGAGGTGTATGTGGATGATATGATTGCCAAGTCCAAAGAGCCCGAGGATCACCTCTCCTGCATAAGGAAGTTGTTTGACCGCCTGAGGAAGTATAAGCTCCGCCTCAACCCTAACAAATGTGTATTCGGGGTGTCTTTCGGAAAGCTCCTGGGTTACATTATCAACCAGAGAGGAATAGAAGTGGATCCTCACGAGGCCAGAGCCATTATTGACATGCCTTCCCCTGCTACTGAAAAAGAAATACGCGAATTGTTGGGGCGATTACAATATATTAGCCGGTTCATAGCACAACTTACACCCATATGTAAGCCGATATGCAAACTCTTGAGGAAGAATGTCCAAACACATTGGAATGATGAGTGTCAAGCAGCCTTTGACAAGATCAAACAGATTCTAGCAAAACCTCCTATCTTAGTTCTTCCCACGCAAGGACGGCCCCTGTTATTATATCTTTCAACCACACAATATTCCATGGGTGCGGTCCTAGGTCAGCATGATGAATCAGGGCGTAAGGAGAGGGCCATCTATTACCTCAACAAGAAGTTCAATGACTGCAAGGCCAAATACAGCACCATAGAAAATGTTTGCTTATCCTTGGTATGGGCCACTCAGTGCCTCAGGCATTACATGATGGCATACCCAGTCCTACTATTATGTCGCCACGATCCTATCAAGTACATGTTCCAGAAGCCAGCTTTAGTGGGCAGAAGTCCATGAAAGGACAGGCGACGGCAGATTATTTGGCAGACCTACCTTTGCCAGAATATCAGCCACTGCAAACACAATTTCCAGATGAAGATATCCTATTTGAAATGGGTGATACAGAGTTAGAAAATCCTCAAGATGAGCACCATTGGTGTCTATACTTTGATGGCGTAGTCAATAAAAGAGGAAGAGGTATTGGTACAGTTTAGCAACGCCACAAGGGTAGCTAATTCCCTTTGCGAGGAAGCTGACATTTGAATGCACTACCAATGAAGCTAAATACGAAGCATGCATCCTGGGATTACAGGTGGCACTAGAACAAGGTTTCCGAGAGCTTCGAGTATATGGGGACGTAATGCTAGTTATTTCACAAATTAATGGTAACTGGAAAACCAAAGACCAAAAGCTTGTATTATACCATGAGCATGTACTAAAGCTAATTAGCAAATTCAAAGAGGTCAAGTTCTCTTTCATGAAGTGGGCCAAGAATGCGTATGCTGGCATCATGGCTATCGTTACTAGAGGCCCAAGTAGCAGATATCTCGATAACTTGCGTAGAGCGGCCTACACATTGCATGCACATCCAAGAAGCAGAACTGACAGCCAAATTGCTCCGGTATCATGATATTAAAGTCTTCCTGCAATCCAGTGAATTCCCATTTGGCATCTCTATAACAGATATGAAGATCTTGATACGGTTGGCCTTAAATATGTACTCGAGGCAGGGCGTCTATACAGAAGATCCTACAACCAAATGCTTTTTAGATGCGTAGACAAGAAGGAGGCAGATATATTAATGTTAAAGTTTCATGCAGGCACATGTGGTCCACACATGAATGGAGTGCTGTTAGCCAAGAAAATCATGTTGCAGGGTTATTTCTGGTCCATTATGGAAACAGACTGTTGCCAATTTGTGCGGAAATGCCACAATTGCCAAGTACATGGTAACTTCATACATGCTCCACCGCAATAGCTGCATAGTATGTCGTCGCCTTGGCCTTTTCCACTTGGTGAATTGATGTTATCAAGGCCATACATCCAGCTGCATCTAACGGCATCGGTATATTCTCGTGGCCATCGATTATTTCACAAAGTGGGTCGAGACAGCATCATATAAAACTGTTACAGCAACAGTTACAGAAAAATTCATTAAGAATAACATTATTGCCAGATATGGGGTTCCACACGCCATCATATCAGATAACGGAATTAACTTCATAGCAAGAAGAGTTGAGGACTATCTTCAAAGTTACAAAATCAAGCACCACAAATCTTCTCCTTATCGACCGCAAATGAATGGTGCCATTGAATCAGCTAATAAAAACTTGATCAAGATTTTGAAGAAGATGGCTGAGACACACAAGGATTGGCATGAGAAGCTTCCCTATGCACTTTGGGCTTATAGGACCTCGGTCCGAACATCAACAAGAGCAATGTCGTATTCACTAGTCTATGGCATGGAAGCAGTCCTTCCTTTTGAAGTGGAAATTCCATCACTAAGAATTTTGAAAGAAGCAGAACTAGATGAGGCAGAATGGGTCCAAGACTGCTATGTTCAACTAGACCTAATTGATGAGCACAGATTACAAGCCCTGCACCATGCCTAGTGTTACCAAAAGCGAATGACCCGAGCGTACCAAAAGAAAGTTCGATGTAGAAATTTTGGGCCGGGTGATCTGGTTTTGTGTGCCATTCATCTTCTGGATGCCCGAGGGAAGTTCAAGCCCAATTGGTGTGGTCCATTCGTCGTGAAAGAAGCCCTGTTCAGAGGTGCAATCATTCTTGAGGATATGGACCATTGTGAGCAGTCAGAGCCCGTTAACGCATCATACCTGAAAAAGTACTACTAGTGATCCTCAGCCAATCCTAGGCCTTGCAAAGCATAATGTCACGGTGCATGCATCTCTATGTTTCTTGCTTGCAGTTTAGGTTATTGCATCTACATCGCATGGTACAGCATATGCATTTTTACATTCTTCACCTTTGCACTGTAATCATAATAGAAAACATTTGCAGAAACATTGCCTGATGAGGAAAATCGAAAGGCCAGCCTGCTTAGGAAGAGTTTTTATCCTCCTCATGTGTTACTGCCTATGTGACCTTAAAGGTATGGGAGCCAGTGTTCGTGGGAAAATGGACGAAATGTACAAACTCCCAAGGGCCCTATACTTCAAGAGGGAGATAAAATGTTAGGAGGAGAGTGAGTGAGTGTGAGCCAAAAAAATGACATAGATATCGGAGCATGAAAGAAATAAGAAGATAGAAGATGAAGATAGAAGCCTGCTCCAATGAGAGAGGTATGCGGGATAACTCTATCCTTATAACACATCTTGGAGAGGAGTTGAAGCATACACCTATAAAGCACACATTTAAAAAAGGGACTAGCCATCTCTTAAGTTAAAATTAAAGAAAGAGAGCAGCCACCCTCCCAGCCTAGGTGTTCATTACCTCCAAGTAGGGATAGTGTAAGTCAACATGCTTTTGAGGGAGTAAAAGAAAAATGGATTATTGAAAAAAGTAAGTGTAGGGCCCTAGGAGTTTGGCATGGAGCACGTTTTATCTCAACAATTCATTGAGTGAGTGAGAGCCACCATAAACCTAGGGATCCAGGTAGCGCCAAGTGAGTTGAGGACATTCTAGTTCCTTGTAGTAGGCAATAAAGGCTTCCATGGCGCGGAGGGCACCAATATCTTCTATAAACCATGCATAAATCTTGCTTCCATTTTATAAGTCTTGCATAAATCATTTGGCATTCAGCATTTTCGATCACGCCTCTTTTGCATTTTGCATCACTTTGCAAAGTGTTTGCCATTGTTCCAACCAGGGGCATGCTAGCTGCCTTTTGGGCTGGAATATTGGCAAAAGGGGAGCTTCAACCAGGGGCATGTTAACCGCTCTTTGGTTGGAAATAGGTCATTGACTAGGGACATGCTAGTTGCCTTTCTAAGTCAAGAAGATCACTAGGACAGTGCCACTATCAGGAGCATGCGGGCCAACACAAACTGCTTGTCGCAAAGAGTAAAGTGAATTCATTGCTGGCCAAATCAAATTCAGGAATGATACACTGTGAAACAAGTCTATCTCTTTATTACAGCTCATCAGTTGTACAAAATTCCTCACTTGATATAAAATACAAGGAAAGTTCATAGCAGTGGATCCTGAAATCCTAGTCAGTCAATTCTTACTCTTTTTGAGCTGGCAGCGCCTGTAGATGAAGTGCCACCTGGAGGAAGCTCATTTATAGGCCAAGTTTCTTGAATTTCGACCTCGTATTCTACTGTACACCCAATCCTTTAGTAATGGCAAGACCAGAAGATTGAATGCCATCACGCATCAGGCGAGCTAACTCGAAGGTGGTCACATTGGAGCCGAGGGCGTACCCTTTGAAGTGGTTGGGCATGGGCTTTGCTCAATTGAATCTGGCAAAAGCCAAATTGGCACAGAACATAGATAGGATGGTATTCCACACCGCACGTAAGCCCTGGAAGAATAACCAAGTGCATATCGTTGTTGTTAAAGAAGACAGTGAAGGGCTTCGCAGTTGTGAACAGAATGCGTCAGACTACAGTATCATCAGTAAGATTCCACAGTCTTTCGCATAGCTCATGGACGGTAGGAAGGGTGCGTGAATGATTGGTGCGACTGTCGGAGTCGAAGATAGAGTGTTGGGGGCGTAGGACTTCCACCCCCATGTGGGCAATAAGCCAAGTCTATTAGGAAAGAAGCATGGCACCGTTAGATAAGCATAGTAAATCAATAAAATAGCAGTGTTGGCTTACCTACACCAAGGCGCCGAAACCATGGTCAGTCTGGTCAATGGTGCAGCAATCTTGGAGAAATCCTGAATGAATCTCCTATAATATCCTGCCAGGTCAAGAAAACTCCTAATCTCAGTCACTGTCTTCTCCGCTTTGGCTGCCTTCTGCTCACAGCTTCCACTTTGGCTGGATCTACCTTGATGCCTTCTCTTGAAATAATGTGACCAAGGAAGGACACCCTTTCCAGCCAAAACTCGCACTTGGAGAACTTGGCATAAAGTTGATGCTGCCTCAGCGTTTCCAGTACGATCCTCAAGTGCCTCCAGTGGGTCTGAACATCCAGAGAATACACCAGAATATCATCCACAAAAATAACCACAAACTGGTCCAAATAGGGCCTGAACACCCTATTCATCAAGTCCATAAAAGCAGCCGGAGCAGTCGTCAACCCGAATGGCATAACCAAAAACTCATAATGTCCATAACGGGTGCGAAAGGCTGTCTTCTGTACATCTGGCTCACTGATCCTCAACTGATGGTATCCAGATCTCAAATCTATATTGGAAAACACCGGTGCTCCCTGCAACTAGTCGAACAAATCGTCGATCCTAGGTAGTGGATATTTATTATTGATAGTGATCTGGTTCAACATCCGGTAATCTATACAGAGCCGAAGTGAACCATCCTTCTTTTTGATAAATAGTACTGGTGCTCCCCAAGTTGAAACACTGGGACGAATAAATCCCTTATCCATCAATTCTTACAGCTGATTCTGGAGCTCCCTTAACTCAGCAGGTGTGATCCTGTATGGAGCCTTGGAAATAGGATTTGATTCTGGCACCAAGTCAATCACAAATTCCATTTTCCTGTGCAGTGGCATTCCTGGCAATTCCTCTGGAAAGACATCGGGATATTCCCTCACTACTAGCAAGTCCTGAATCCTGACCACAGGCGAAGTAGAAACTGTCACATAGGCCAAATAGTCCACAATGCCTCTCGCCAGATGATGATAGACCTTGAGAGTAGAAATCACTTTCCTGGGCTCACAAGGTTTGGTGCCTTGTACCATACACCGGCCTTGGCCTGGACACTCAGCCAGAACTCTCCTCTTGGCACAATCTATCACGGTTGAATGCTGTGCCAGTCAATCTATTCCTAGGATAACATCATAATCCTGCATATCTATCAGGATTAAGCTGGCCTAAAAATTCCTGTCCCCCAGCTGAATATCAGCCGATCTCAAATATCTCCACGCTAGATTGTGTTCTCCCGATGGAGTAACTACATCTTGGTGGAATGCCAACATGGCTGGCCTAGTCCCGATCTCAGAAGCAAATGACTCGGAGACAAAAGAAAATGAACTCCCAGAGTCGAACAAGACTCAAGCCATCCGATCAGCCACAAGGAAAGATCCTATAATCAACACACCATAACCATAATCATAATAAAAAATAGTGTCAATTACACATAGGATCTATTATTACAAGACAGGACTTATAAAATACAGTCGTGCTAGTTCTCACCTTCTACCACATCTCTAGATGGACTAGCATCTGGGGCAGCAATGGTGAACACTCCCCTTTTTTTTCTTAGGATACTACTCCTCGAACAGCCTACGATCATCCTTATAGCGGCTTGCAAGCTCAACAGCATCCGCTAATGTCTGGCATCTGAAGCCAATAACTCTAGATCTCAGCACAGGGTTCAGTCCCGCCACAAATCTCTTGGCTTTGTTCTTCTTAGAAATTACAACTTGAGAGAACTACTCTAGCCGAAGGATGGATGACTCATACTCAGCCATAGACAGGCTACCTTGCTTTAGGTTCCTGAATTCTCTGTCCAGCTTATCCCTCTCATGCTCAAAGAAAAACCTCTCATAGAATACCTCTCATAACTCTTCCCAAGAGATCATCAGTAGGTCCACATTCGGAAATTTGGTGCAGCACACTGTCTTCCACCACTAATCCGTAGCACCCTTGAGCTGGAATGCCACGATCTGGACCCACTCCTCTTTTGGACACTCGATCCCTTCTAGGATCTTCTCCACCTCCAGGAACAAAGCCTCACACTCCACTAGTGTGCCGTGTCCATCAAAAGTCGACGCGCCAAGCTGGCGGAACTGTTTGATCCACGGGTCTCTCTTCGCCTCATCCTTGCTACTACTGCCAAAGATTGGGTGAAACCCTGCATCATCTCGCCAAACTCTCGTGTCATCCCCCTTCATACTGTGGCCTCGGCGAGACATCTTCCTGCCAGCATAACTAAACACAACAAAAATTCAGTTACACGACTCTCTATTGTGCAGTCCTAGGGAGCCACTAGACCAGACATCACCAAGTTGGTGCTCTAGGTGTAACCTTAGCTTTGATACCACTCTGTAACGCCCCAATCCCAGGCACGCTACTAAATCACAGTATCATAAGCATAATTACAGTAATTACAGAAACATTAAATGATTGTAACTAAGGCTCACCTTCACGATCTCAATGTGCGGCTAGAAGCTCCAACTCCTGCACCGGAACTCGGCTACACGTGGTTTGCACATGAAAACCAAATTTTAGGTTCGGCATACCAAACTTCTTCGGTATACCGAAACCCCTTGTTTCGATCGATCGAGAGATTTCGGTCAACCGAGAGATTTCGGTCTATCGAAGCCAGTATTTTTAGGATTTTGGCATACCGAGAGACAGGGCACACCTTTGTTCCAGGAGGTGAAAAATCACCCAATGTGGGAGTCCCGATCGGACCCCCCAAACACGTATCACAAATTACCATAAAATCATGGAGTGTATACCCTTGAGTCTACTTCAAAACCCCACAACCCATTCCTCAATCCATCAACTACGTGATTCATACGAAAATCACAAAAGGGAAGAGCTCAATGAACCCTACTGTAGCTTACACCCCCAAATCACATTCAATCCCACATATTTTCATCCGAACCACATGATTTCTATGTTTTCATGTAATACAACTCATTCTCATCATTTTCTCATTTTTTCTACAATTTTACATGCATTTTCAAGGGAAACGAGAAGGGACAGGGGTCGCGTACCTCTAATGGCGTCCCAACTAACTATCCCACACTCCAGCGAGCCTCCTTCGCAGCGGATCACACGAGCAGCTCCTACCTCCTCCTCGGTTGCGCGCCATTCCTCCTCGTCTCCTCTCTCGGTCACCTTCTCCTCTCCTCGCTTGCCTCTACCTCTCTTTATCCCCTCCTCCCTCTGCGTCACGTCGGCTGTCCATCACGTCGGAAATGACAGCGAGGCACGGGCTACTGGCTGGTGGTGGCACGGGTGTGAAAGAAGAAGACGGAATGGTGCGAGCTCGTGAGAGGGAATGAAAAAGAAAGGAGAAAAAGAAGGAAAGAAAAGGAAGAAAAGACAGGCACGTAAATCGAGGCGATTGTGCATCCTCAAATGGAACCCGACATTGGTCCCAAATCACAAGCAGGTGCACAGAGAGTCAACCACAAGCTCACACATCCAAGAAATAACAGATTATCCATTAATAAACCATTTATACAATATTACAATTAATTACATGATTTACAATGAAAATGGATAATCAAGCCCAGATGTCACAAACGGTGTCTGAACACTCTCTATAGCATCCAGGGCACCCACAACAGCAACCACAAACAAATACAGAGCCTCTACTCTGCGTAACATGGTCCCCTCTGGGCCAAAATAGCCACACCAAAACCTCAGTGCCTTTGCTCCCAAAACCACAATCAACTCTAGACCAAAACCACAGAGCCATTGCTTCCAAAGCACCATGCCTTAACTAGGCACAACACCACGACCTCCTCTAGGTTAGAGCCTGATTCCCTGAATCAGGGCTTAGTAAAATCACAGGCACAATAATGTGTTGAGCTATCCAGCACCAAGCAGTCGACACTAGCCACAAGCAGTCCACTATGGAACTACCACGGTGTCTGCACTATCATAGACAACCACCCAGTGGAGGAGTCTACCCGTCCCATAGTCTCACCACCTATAGGACCCTCAAAAAGGCTAACCCCAACAGGGAAAGCCTCTCACCCCACTTGGGCAAACCGTCGCCTCTCAAGACCACCACAGCGTACGCCTTCTCAGTATCTTAACTCAGTGCCCAAGCCCTTGGAGGCTCCTCATCTCCTACGCTTTGTCAGCACCCACAAGTCTTGGCCCCTGGACTATACGATGTATCATGAAGCTACCCAAAAGTTTCATACTCCCTAAGTTCACAGTCACAATACACTAGGTCCAGATAGTACCTTAGGTCTAGGCGCTTGGGACTAGCACCTACTTAGATAGCATCTCAACTCGTGGACCTCAACTTCACCCTCGTGAATGACAATCCAAGAGTATCATACCTCCAGGATCCGACGAACACTTGCATGCAACATCTTGGTCTCACGACCTTAACCTAGACGATGTGCTTGACTACCCAAGAATATGGCCTACCTCCCTTGATCCAAACAGCACAACCCTTTGGTCTATTGGTCCAGCACTACAACAAAAAAAATAGAAAACTCTTTCCAAAACTATTTGCAAATTGATGCATTTCTCTTAACAAAACCTTTTGGAAAACCATTTCAAAATCATTAAATATCTTTCCAAAAGTCTCACAAAACACCATGCCTAAAAGCAAGTTGAAAACTAAAGCCAAAACCACAACTCAAAACATAGCCTGGACAGTTCCACTAGTAGGCTCAAGCAACCACACCTTGGGAGCGTTTGAGTTTCAGAGCACCTTACTTAACTTACGACGACAACCCAAGCAAAACACCCAACAAAAGCTAAAACCATGGTCCTGCAATCCCATTCAACTTACAAGACTGGACACCAACACAAACCACAACCAAAACTCCATGTTCTAGTGTTGAAGCGTAAGATGCCTATCGGCTTGTGTCCCTTGGGAGCACAACCAGGTTGGAGTCAAACACCTAGAACAGTGCCATTGAATTCCTTATTCAGTGCACCACACCCAAACTAATTTATCATATGATCCTAGGGTGAATTATAAACCCTAATGTCCAATCTATACCATTAAAGGGGGAACTTAACAATTCTAAGTTCTATAATCCTTTATTCTACCCATTGCCCAAGTAGGATCTTGGCAATCCCTATATTATCTCTAATGATTATCTTAACCATTTATAAACCTCTAGGTTGTTTATATCATCAAAACATTATTTAACAGGGTTATATTTATGTAAAATATCCAAGGCAACATTTCAAATTAGCAAGCAAGGTAGCCTGTCAGGGCAAAACTGCGCTTGGCAGGTGCGCCTTCGAAGTGCGCCACTGAGGTGTGCCTCCCAAGTGCACCTCAAGCTCTACTTCCAGTTGCAGAGCTCAGGCTGCCCAACACCAATTACTTTTGATACCCATTCCTTGCCCATACTCAATGAAAGTAAGCAAACATATGTCAAACTATAGGAAATCATGCAAGCAACACCATAGTACATAAATTATCAGATTTCATGCATCATAGCTTGAGAAATCGTTGAAAAATACCTCAAATGAATAGTATCAATCATTTTTAAAATTTTGAGATTAAAAATTACACAATCAACTAAAAATCACGAAATCACTTCCATTGTGTTCAGAATCTCACAAGGAACAGAACCATGTCAAATTTGCAGGAAATTGAGCAAGGACGTGGAGTGTGTACCTTAGAGACAATGGATAGTCACAGTCATCTTCGATGCCAGCGACTTTCTCTAGCCATTTCGGCCGACTCCACTCGACCTAGAGTGCCTCTCAAGCACACAGACGTTCCCCGACCTCAATTCCCTAGGGCGAGCTCTTCCTCTATCTCTCCCTCACTCTCTAATGTGAAGAATAAGAAGAAGAAGAAGAAGAAGTCTGAGGAGGAAAGCACCGGAAGGAGGGGGAAAAAGGAGGATAGGAAAAAAGGAGGAAAAAGAAAAGAAAAAAAAAGAAAGAAAGGAAGGAAGCCATAATACGAGACCAAACCACTCGAACTCCCACGTTCACGTGACTCATGGTACAGAGACTAGTCACCCAAGTACGCTAATAAACCTCCATGGCCTAAGGCAAACCCTCAAACTTCCATGAGGGCTGGTACAACACCATAATCACTCAGCACCAAAAAGGCCAGAAACCCACTTTACAGGCGTAGAACGCTACTAGAGCTACATTTTACAATGACTGCAGGTAATTTAGCGTCTAATGACCCAGAACTTCGTTAAAATATCTAGCCAGAAATGCTAATCCTGATTTGGGTCGTTATAGCCTAACCTCTTAAAGGAAGTTTGCCCCCAAAATTCTTGAAGCACAACCAACTCTCGCTACGCTTCCACTGTGCTACTCAGATACACAACCTGGTCAGCAACCACCGAACTCCACACTACGTGCTTAGTAACATCTCTCATCTCCCCAGAAACCTCCACCAATCTGAGGCACAAGAGGAAATCTCACTACTGAGCCACAATAATGCTCTTCCACAGATCTGGAGTGCACTAACAGATCAGCGAACCTAAGTGCCATCTGTCTCCAGGAATTGCTTCCTAGACCAGCACTCCACTAGATCTAGAGCATAACTTCTACTATGGCTAGCACAATCCCATGGGTGGGTGATTCCTCTCATGATTCTTCGACTAATGAGAACCATGAAACATCATGTTGCCTGACTACAACTAGAACTTATCCTATCCCAGAAGGCTGTTAGCAAAACTCATCATGACTCGCTGCAATGATAGCCTTGCAGGTCTAGACATGAGACAACTAAAACACACTTAGATTGCTTATTAAGCATGAAGCTCATGTCAAAGCTTCTACAATCCAGAGTCCAAGGCTACAAGAGTTTACTACTTCCAATGAAATAATCACACTAATGGTAAGGATCACTCGGGAGTCAAACTTGATCGGATCTCCAACCTAAAGCAACTCCCGAAAAGAGTGTTCAAACCAACAAGAGTTGTTCCTCCTTCCTAACTGACCTACTCATGGTGCCACTATCTTGGAGAAGCCCTTGCTAGATCCCCGAGAATAGTCCACCTGGCTAGAAAAACAACTCAACCATCCTCGTACTTGGAAACCACACTATAATGGAAAAGTATTCATCAACATACCTTTTCCATCAACAACAAACTAGTGGTACCAACAACGAGGTAGGGAGCGAACGCCACTTGACTCACCCAATCTCTGTCACAAAAGCACCCAAACCCCCAAAAGCAATCATAGGGGAGGAGGTCCCTATAGGTAAGACATCACCACACTATCCAACTCATAAGCAAACAGAAAACAATTGGGTATTCCCAATAGGACACTCCAAAGAAAACACTAAAGAGATAAATCTCCACCGTCCAAATGGAACCAAGCCAATCAAGCAACAACCAACTATGCCAAACTTGGTAACCAAATAGGGTACCCCAAATAGCATGCAACCAGCAACACTCTAGACTAGGCCACTCCTCAGCCAAGCCCCAAACAAAATGCACGACACAACCACACGACACCAATACACGACTCCATGTGCACCCCCTAGATAACCTTGTCCTCAAACAAAGTATCTGAAAGAAACAACACAAACTTGGGGACTCATCAGGGCCTCCCAAAACAACAACACCCGTCTAGGGACCCATCGAATCACCTAGAACAACAACACACACCTGGGGAACTACCAAGTTACTCAGAACAACAATATACATCTGGGGACCCACTAAGTCACCCAGAAACCACATTGACCATCTAAGGACCCACTAAGTCACCCAGAAACCACAGCAACCATCTGAGGACTCACTAAGTCACCTAGAAACCACAGGAGGATGGAATTTAGAGCATCCTCTGCACCCACCACAAGGACAACAATAACTACACATTTGGGAAGCCTCACACTTCACCAAGATGCAACAATAGAAGGACAGAGTTGCAAGCATCCTCCCACACCAACACCAATACCAACCAAGGATAGACAACAGACGACAACCAACACGAACAAGAACAGGCAATAGACAATCAAACAAGCAAACAACAATAGACAAATAAAACACAAGCAGCAACAAACATGGAGGGTACACTAGAGGTAGACAACTGCTGCATCCTGCCCTCCACTACAAAACAACAAATAGCCCAACACTGGGTGGTGGCTAACCCCTCCTTAAAGGGAAAAACACATCCTCTGGTTAGCTGACATGGGGTGCCCAACCCCCTTAAAGGAATAAGGCACCTCCCCTACAATGCCCTACCTTCCTACAGTTATAGCATGCCAAGTAGACCAGTACCTATAGTGGACGTGTGCAACCTCAAGGCAACACGACTCACCTAGCCTCACACACCACAAGGTCTCCTACCCTACGTACCAGCACTGAGCCTTGCCCACAAAAACAACTGCCACCAATCCCATAGGCAACATGGTGCCCTCCACCACGTAAATTCGTGGATAGTACCAACCATCACACTTTACAGGGTTGAGGAACTCTTGTAAACCATTGACCTAGAGCGAACGCCACTTCACGCTTAGCTCCCAAATTGCTATCTCAAAAGTAGCTCCAAACAAATCGATGATCTCAAGATCCAAGCACTGAGGAAAAATTCCAACAAGGAGTCGACCTCCATCTTCAATCGAGAATGCAGACCATCACTCTCCAAGTTCCTCGTGGTCCTTCACACTTCAGCTTTGTCGAAATAGATGCCAAAGCAGAAGACACTCCTCAACACTGTAAACCAAAAAATAAGAAAATTGCAAAAATCAAGGTGTAGGATTGCATGATGTGCAAATTCTACGAAGTCACTTGACCAAACATCCCTAGGCTAGTGCTCCTAAATGGATCTAAGTTCTGATACCCACTGTAACGGCCCCCAAGTTGCTACCCCTCAACTTAGCTACAATTTTCATTTTATTATTATTGTTTAACAATTACACAAATTTTGCAATTAAATCTAAGTACACTGTGTTATGTAAGATGTAAGATCGGGTATCAAGACTTGTAGGTGTTGGAAGAGCTTAGGAGGTGAGGAGTTTCCAAGGGCTCGGGCATTGAGTTAGGACACCGAGAGGGCATACCCTGTGGTGGTTCCTAGATTGTTTGTGGCTAGTGTTGATTGCTTGGTGCCAAACAACTCGACACATTATTGTGCTTGTGGTTTTATCTAATTATTATTGTCTTGAAGCGTAAGACGCCTACTGGGTTGTGTCTTTGGGGAGCATAGCCAGGTCGGAGTCAAACACCAGAAATAGTGCCACTAATTTCCTCATTCAGCGCACCACACCCAAACTGATTTATCATATGATCCTAGGCTAAATTATAAACCTTAATGTCTAATATATACCATTAAAGGGGGAACTTAATAATTCTAAGTTCTATAATCTTTTATTTTATGCATTGCCCAAGTAGGATCTTGCTAGTCTATTTTAGGCAATCCCTATATTATCTCTAATGATTATCATAACCATTTAAGGTTGTTTATATCACCAAAACATTATTTAACAGGATTATATTTATGCAAAATATCTAAGGCAGCATTTCAAATCAGTAAGCAAGGTAGCCTGCTAGGGCAAAACTGTGCCTGACAAGTGTGCCTCCCAAGTGCGCTTGGGAGGTGTGCCATTGAGGTGTGCCTCCCAGGTGCACTAGGGAGGTGCGACTCAAGCTCTGCTTCTAGTTGCAAAGGTCAGGCAACCTTGCACCCATTACTATTGACACCCATTCCTCGTCCATACTCAATGAAACTAAGCAAATCATATACCGGATTGTAGGGAATCATGCAAGCAACACCACGACAACTAAATCATCGAAAAACACCACGAATGAATAGTATCAACCGTTTTTAAATTTTTGAATTAAAAATTGAACCATCAACTAAAAATCAAAAAATCACTTCCATTACATTCAGAATCTCACGAGGAACAAAACTATATCAAATTTGCAAGAAATTGAGCAAGGACGTGGAGTGTGTACCGTAGAGATAGTGGATAGTCACTATCATCTCCGACGATTCTGGCCGACTCCACTCGGCCTAGAATGCCTCCCGAGCACATAGATATTCCCCAACCTTAATTTCCTAGGAGCTCTTCCTCTATCTCTCCCTCACTCTTTGATGTGAAGAAGAAGAAGAAGAGGAGGAAGAAGAAGAAGTGTAAGGAGGAAGGCATAGGAAGGAGGAGGAAAAAGGAGGAGAGAGAAAAAAAAGGAAAAAGCACAGAAAAGAAAGAAAGAAGGGAAAGCAGCCACAACACGAGATCAAGCCACGTGAACTCCCATATCCACGTGACTCGTGCAAACAGAGACCATCCACCCGAGCACACCAATAAACCTCTATGGCCCAAGGCAAACCCTCAAACTTCCACGAGGGTCGACACAACACCACAACCACTCAGCACCAAAAAGGCCAGAAACCCACTTGACAGGCGTATAACACTACTAGAGCTATGTTTTACAATGAATGTAAGGAACTCAGCATCTAATGACCTAGAACTCCATTAAAATATCTGGCCAAAAATGCTAATCTAGATCTAGGTCGTTACAGGCTTGGCGTGGATGTGGCCGGTGAGGGTGTGTAGTGCAATGAGGCGGTGGCTAATGATGGCTATGCTTGAGCATGGCTGGGAGAGGGAGATGCGTTGCCAAGAGAGGTGCGTGTTTGTTGAGAGAGGTGCGTGTTTGTGGAGACGAGGTGCTATTTTATAGGCTAGAGAATGCATGAAAGCCATTGATTTGTAACAAAATTCAAAAGGAATGTCTTCGATTGGAAGGGTAGGATTGGATTGGGTTGAGATGACAGGTATGATGGTCATTGCATGTCAAGGTACATGCTTAGATCCATGCGAGCCAATGAGAAGCATGGAATTGGTGGTCCAAAAGCAATTGGACCAAACAATCCTTCAGCTGCTACTACTGACATAGGGCATTTGCGAAAGTGACTTGTGATGGCAGCACGTGATGGCTATCCACGGTGGCCGTCCACGGCTACCAAAAGCGATTGGACCAAACAATCCTTTAGCTACTGTAGCTAACATAGGGCATCCACGAAAGTGACTCACGGTGGCAGCATGTAATGACTATCCATGATGCTCATCTGTAGTTGTGAGCCGTGATTGACCTAGGTAGAGCTTATTGCATGGATTTTAGGCCTGTTTCCTTGAATGCTTGACCACCAATGGGCTTGGGTGTCTAAGTCTAGTGGTTTTGGATTTGTTTATGGTCTTGGGGTTGGTTTGGAATGTTAGGTATGTTTTGGTTTTGAGAAATGCTTTGTAGTGGTTGGAGCAAGCTCTTCTGGAGGAGTTTGTCGACAAGTAGCCACAAACTAGGGGTGTCTACATCTTCCACTGGCAAGCTAGCATTGGAACCCGTCTGGCTGAAACTTGTGTTGCTCCTGCCTGCAAAGCTATGGCTACCATTGGAGGTACCACTTGGCCTCTTTTCTCTCTTCTTTCCGAAACTCTCAGAATTGTCGAAATCCTATGTATCGGAGAAGGAAAACTATGAAGCAAAAGACTTCTTAGCCTTTCCCTTAGAACGACTTCCCAATAACTTCTTGTAATTGTCTTCAAAGTAGAATGCCATTTCAACCATATCTGCCACGGTCTGACACTGACAAACCATAACTTTCATCATTAGTCTTGCCTAAGTGCCCTCTAAAAGTCTCTTGCCTCTTTGCTCCTCAGAATCAAAGGTCTAGGTAAACCGCCCAAGTGAGCAAAAGCAGCTTCATACTCACTCACAATCATACTTCTTTACTACAAACTTTGGAATTCCCGATCTAGTCTATCCCTGTCATGGTCTAGAAGATATTTCTCGTAGAAGGCTCTTTCAAAATCCCTCCACTTAAAGTTGACCATCATGGAGTCTGAAAACTTCAGGCAACAAATAGTCTTCCACTATTAGTCTGCATCTTCTTCTAATAAGAAAGTAGCCAGTTGCATCTAGGGCTCCTCTAGATAGGCCATACTCTCTAAGATCTTCGTGATCCTCTGCAGCCATGCCTCGCTCTCCATGGGTTCACCTTTGCCCTTGAACATTGGTGCATGTAGACGGCTCAACTGGTGTAGCCACGGATCCCCAACCGATCCATTAGAGCCTCCTTACCAAATGTATGTGTAAGCCTGTGCACCAGATTCCTCAACTCAGCCTGCATGCCCAGCCATCTACTCCTCTCATTGGAGCTAGAATTATCAACAATGGCTTTACCTTTAACTCTACCATGACGAGACATTTTATAGAAGAGACAAAACCCAAACAAAACATTTAGGAAAAACATGCAATAAAAGCAAAGGTGTAGATGCAACATGTTATGCAGAAGACCGAGCACCCTAGGCTAGTGCACCTAGTGTTCTGATACTAAATCAATAACAACAACAATTACTACAACCTAAATACTAGCCTAAACAATTTAAAATCACATTATAAATGTCAATTATAATAAGATTAAAGGCTCATAAAAGCAACTATCTACCCAAGAACCTCTAGTGTGCAACTATATGTAACGCCCCGAACCCGGGCACGTTACCAAAACACAGTATCACAAGCCTTATTACACAAATTACAGAACAAAAGGACTGTAACTAAGGCTCACCTCTAGGATCTCGATGCGCGGCTAGAAGCTCCAATTCCTGCACCGGAACCTGGCTGCACGCGGTCTGCACCTGAAAACACACAGCATGCGTGAGTGACATCTAAGTCA
>JAMKQA010089831.1:0-15707 GCA_024699735.1 Posidonia australis
GTACTCCAAATAGGTCCCAAATCACAACCTGATGCACAGAAAACCACCCACAACCACACACAACCAAGAAACAACAGATTATCCATTAATAAACCATTAAACACAATATTGCAATTAATACATGGTTTATTATAAAAATGGATAATCAGACCCTGATGTTACATAGCTGATCCTCTTACAAAGGTACTTCCTCCTAGTACTTTCAGTGAACATGTGTTTAAGATGAGTTTAATCAGTTTCTTTGAAGTTTTTGCTTTGATAGTTCAGACACTAATGTACTATGTGATATCACATTTGTTTGATAATCTTTATTTAATAGTTCTTATTTTGTTTAAATATTAAACTATTATTTATCATTAGATAAATTAAAAAGAATAAACTTTACTTTTATTTTCATAATATTGTAAGTTTATTCATAAAGTATTAATTACCACATGAAATGTTCAATTATAACTTCAATCTTAGATATCTTAATACATAGAAGAGACATACATTTTGACAATATATTACCACTATGATTAATATATATGAGAATTGTTATTTTTGAATGAAGATTAATATATTTTATTAAGCAATTAAATAGTGGTCACTTCACATAAGGTTTTATCTTATAAAAAGTAAATTGGATAAGTAAAGCAAGAGATTGTTGGATCTAAATCCAAATATTCAACTTATGTGACATAACCAACTTAATTAATGGGTTAATCTAATTGTGAGACATAATAAATTAAATTGTGTATGAAGGATATTATAACACAATTATAAAATATATGCTATAAAAGAAACATCCTTTTAAGATTTCAACACACAACCACATAACAAATTCTTTTACATTTGTTTTGAGAGACTTCCTCTCTAGAAACGTTTCTGCATCAAGATTGACAACACGACGGCATCAAGTAAATCCTGTAAGCCTATCACCTTTATTTTATACACCAACAAATCCACTGGGCACCTTAAATATAATTGAACTCACTTTCAGGAATTCTTTATTCCTCAACTTCTTATTTTTGAAGGAGAAAAACTCCTAGTTTCACGTGGAAATGTCTCAGATGAATCGTTGTGACTTACGACCGTAAGAACACGGTAACGACAGAAACCATTATCACTGAACACTAGAAAAATCATTTTCATTACAAGTGTAAAGTTCTCTACATTTCCTTCCTTAAAGAAAATCTCCAGACAGGTATACCCATGGAAATTTTACAAATAGCTAGAAGATGCTCAGAAAATACCCAAGCTAAGAAACAACATAAGCTTTATTATTGCTATAAATAAAACAAATGTGTATCTCACGGCTTCTCTTCAGATATATCAACAGAATACATCTTCCTTTGTTTGGTTCAGGAATCTTCATCTTCCACCATCAAAAGTAGGAAAGAATCACTCAAGTGTAGGTGCAGGTGGTCTTTGAGAACTTGAGGGCTTTAGTCTTTCCAAAATCCACTTTGAACTTACATGAAACATGCTTCTCGTGTGTCGTCCTCACAAGCTTGCCGACGACATAACCACGAGTTATGATGTCAAACTCTAGTGTCAATGGGACTGGACCGCCAGTCTTGGAAAGGGAAAGTCCAGAGCCTGCTCCATAGACCGGGACCTTCTCACCTTGTAAGACAACAGAAACGGTGTGCCAGCTTTTCTGGGAAACGTAAAACTTCTTCAGCTGTAGCCACAAGTCGTTTCCAAATTATTAGTGATGGTAATCAGCACAAGAATCAGAAGTTCGCTGTCAATTTCTAAGTAAGAATGTATTCATTGATAAGTTTTAGGCAAGTAGGCTAGAATTGGCATCGTTTCAATCCCCATTAGCTCCTCTAATTGCTTCACTAACAGCAGCTAAATTACAAGCAAGCATACACAGATAAATAAGATATAACCTACCTGTCCGGTGGCAATTGCAATCTCTGAATACTTGATATCAATTGGACTTGATGACACATGAATACCAAAAGTTGGAGCTGAATTGTATACACTCACTTTCAACGAACAATTGGTTGTTATTAAGTCTGTCGGAACACCAGAGTGATCAGTTCCCTCACCAGCATAGAAATCAACCAATACCAGACTCTGCAACAAACAGCACGCTGATAAACTACGAATAGAGTGGTACAGAACGTATCGCATTATCCAATAGCAAAGAATAAGAAACTAATCCCAGAATTGTTGAGAACAAAATAAATAAATATCAAAATATTATGTGGGATCAATCATATAGATCTTATGGTAGAACCTTTGTTTACTAAGATGCAGGAATGATGGTACTTAGTAGTAAGAAATTTGATAAACTTGGAGGCCACAAAAACAGCAGAAATATATTTAGATCTGGTAAATTTCGCAATGCAAGAGCTGATTTATAGATTTAATTCTTGGTGAATTTCAAATATGGTTGCATTTTAGCGCGTTTATGAGTCCAAAAGAATGCATAGATTAGATTTGTTAATCTGTTGTAAAGCACAGTGGCTAGTTGGCTACTAATCATGGAGAAAGAAGTAACACGTATGAAAGACAAGCTTCAAATGGAGTTCTTTTGAAAGAAATTATTTTAGCAATAACACATAAACAACTTACTCTCCTCCAAAACAGCTCAACGATAATCAAATAGCATCTAAAGAAGCATAATGAATGATCTTGAGACTTACGAGATAATTTCACTGTTAATGCTTAATTCAAGTAAAAACTTGAGAGATGAGATTAGATTCTAGGTACCATACAACTTGATGAAATATGAAATGTACTGTGAATTATAAACACAAGTAGTAGCTCATACCTTCACAATAACTTCTGGTTCATACTGCTTGGTGGCACCCCAAATTATAAGACAAAGAGTAGTGAAGAATAAAACAAAGGCAACAAAGCCAATCATAATCTGGCAACGCCGTGAAAGCCCCTTGTCATCATCAAGGTCATCATAAGCCCCCTCCTCTTGAATCACATTACACTCAGGCCAGCCTTTATCATTCCATCCCTTATCATTCCTCTTCCTATGGACCTTCCTCCCAGACCACGACCGTAATGTCCCGGAAAACCTGCTGCCAGAGGAAGTCCTGGAGTGTCGTCCATACGACGGGTGAGCAGGGGACTCCATTGGGCTGTTATAGACAGGTGTTGCCTGCATGGTGGAGGACTTGTCGCCATCATGTGAGTCCCTCGAGGGGCTCTGCACGTAGTAGGCAGCCCTCTTGGGAGACCTTGAAGGGGATGATGGGGCTAAGCTAGTAACATCAGATTCAGATTTAGTATGCATCATCTTTTCCTATTTATACTCCGAAAGTCAAATATAAAAGTGTCCTCTAATCCTCAGAGATCCCTCAAAAATCCAACTGATCAGTTATCAGTGTAAAATATCAATCCTGTTGAAAATCCAAACATTATGAGCATGGACGAGAATTACAATTTTGAAATAGACATGGAAAAAGGAATTGGCTTCTATGAATCCCAGCAGGAGGACTTTGAAGACAAATGGGCTAAGGCAATCCCAAAACAGCAGAAGACACTTCAATTTCGTAATAGAAATGGAGGATAGAAATATCCTAGCATTTCCAAAGTCCAAACGATGAAAGAAACTGCCAAGACAAACAATACGCAATACCAAACACCAACATGCAAGAGAATCCAATTTTCTCTACAAAAAACACGCAAACACTGAGAATTCCAGCAAAAAGCTGGGAGCTTTGAAAGACAACAGCAAAAAAAAAAGCTGCGAAATTCCATACTTGGTCCAGAAGAAATGTACAATATCGATAACAAACCATTACATATTTCAGAGAAGGAAAGCGAGAAAAGGAACAGTTCTTCGATCTCCAGAGACTGCCATCCACCAGAAATGGCAGAAAAGCCCTTCCAACAAGATAAACAACGCATAATTAAACCATGCAAGAGAAACAATGTCTTAGAATTCCACCAAAAGTCGCAATCTTTGATTAAAAAAACAGCAAAAGGCCAACAACAACAAAAAGAAATCCGCCAAATTCCCTGCTCAACCAGAACAAACATCCGAAAGATTACAGGTAACCAGCGAAATTCCCACGAACCAAACCACAAACGACCTCAAAACCTCTCTAACCAATGAAACCAAAACTCAAAATCTCATTTTTCAACCAAATGCTATAAACTTTAATCGCACCATCATCGTCGTCGTCATCATAAAAAAAACAACAAAACAACAAAAAAAAAAAACTCCAGGTTTTGAGACAATAATACCAGACAGAATTTCACCACGCGAGACCGAGCCTTTCAGATCTGCAATGGACGGACAAACTCCTCCTCCCTCAGCTCTTGGTCGCCGGAATCGAAGACGATTTCGGTCTAGAACGGACGTGGATTCCAGCTCTGTTCCTCTCTCTCTCTCTACTCCACTGGGTGTGTGCCATGCGTGCCAGTGTATCTTTGATATAAAGTTTGAGGCTCGGATGGGAGGTGTTTGCTTCGGAGGTGTTCCGGTTTGTGGCTCGGATAATCCGAGCCTGGCGCTGCCATGCTGTCTCTGGAACCGAAGTGTCGGCAGCAGAGTCACGGTGGGTCCCACTCTTTTGGGGATTATTGTTTGGATTAGATGTTGGTTATTAATGACTTAATTAATCTGTGTTGAAAGGTTCTTCGTTCCTGTGTAAATTTAACTTGGAAGGACCGATCCGATCTTTATTTTCCTGTTTTTTGTGATTAGATTTTTGAGTGACTTTTAATACATAAAAAACTATGAATTGGTACGAACATATGAATTGTTTGGCAAAACTCTTGTTATTACAAACCTGTCACAGCAACTGAAACTTGTATAGATGGTAGATTTCTTCTTATGGTGGCATCTTCCATTGTTTATTTGGTTGGTGCTCGGAATGATGTGATGATAGCAGAAAATCGCAAACTTGTCATAGTAGACTGAAATGAGGGACAATCCCAAACTGTGAAGAAGAAGAAAAATGTTGGTTGGAATTGTTTATTGTTGGTTTTGAGTCTTTTGACTGTAGACATAAAATAATGATATTAATAGGCAGGTTTACCTGTAGTTTTTTTTTTCCTCCCTTGAACAGAAGGTATATATAGAAAATTCACACGCCCACATTTCGTGGTAAAAAAATTGTGCTATTCACTTGGCCTTTAATAAATGGATAACAACACCCATTCTTTGGAAAAAATGAAATATCATGAGTTTGTAACTTCCATTTCAATATCAAGCAGGTCAATTAAAGCATGAAATTATCTACAACCACTTGATCTAGTGGTGAAACTTCTTTGTGGTTGTATGAGAGGTTGAGAATTTGATTTCCACGAACATCATATATATTACATCACTTGATGGTGATTTCTCCTAATCAAGTGTTTGAATGTAATATATATCAATTACCGTTTACAAACAAAAAATTAAAGCATGAAAATTGTTTATAGATGCATGGAAAGCAATCAGCCCAAACGTCTTATTCATTGCCTGTCAATCAATTTTCAACGAAAATCCAGGAACAGATATCTTTCAGAAAAATCCTGAACTAGACTAGAAAATCTCCATCAGCAAAAGCATTGAAAAAGACTGTTAATAATAGGAGTTGGTGCTAATGGTCACACATGGAACAAGCTGTTGGCTTCATCATTACCATACACGCTAGTTATCACAAACCTACTGCAGTGCTCGGTAGTTGCAAACATGCTAGACCAAGGAGATAAGAATCATGCACTATAGGAATTTATGCATGCTATGAAGAACAACATTACGTACACTAGCAAGAAATTATGTTTTCTGACACGTATATGCCAAGATATAATAAAGGCAGGAAGGAAGATAGGCCAAGAAAACTAAGAAAAGGACTACACAACAGAATGCCAGGCAAAATTTCCTACTTGTTTTCTGTGCTTTGGTCCTGCTATCAGTTGGGGAGAATACGACCGGCCAACAGAATCAGAAGGACCAACTACCGTTTTCGAAAAAGATAAAAGACAGAACCAAAAGGACCCACTAGCTATTGACATAATTAACAAACTAATCCAATTGTCCTACCATAAGCTGAATTGTCGGCCACCATAGCCACGGAAAAGAAATAGATTAATAGATCATCACAACTCTCGAGTTCAAACTTCAAGCCTTCACAATATCAACTCTGCAAAAATGGTATTTGGCAGATCAAACATCACATTCCATAAAAGAGCATCACAAAAGAAACTGGAACAACGTGTTCTATATGTGTAGAAATGAAATTTGTTACGCTAAAAAACACAGTTTTTCCTATAGTTTGTCCGCTGCTAAATATCTATATTTTACATGGAATAAGAGGGGCCTAAGAAAAGGCTGGTTAACAGTTCGATGTTTGGCAACATATCAAGAAGGAAACATATCAAGGAGGAGAATGGCTTCTGCACAGCATCAATCCTAATAATCAGCCTCTGGTAGTTTAAGTTCTGTCGGCTTGTATTGTGTGTGAGTCGAGTGTTGACAAAATCTGAGGCATTGACATCCCCCCAGATACAACGATTTCTGCATTCAGAATGAAAAAAAGAAGCAACTTATTTAGTAAAGTAGAAAATATAGGCTGCAGAAGTAGAGAGTATTATCTTTGCTTACCAATTCCTTCTCGTACAGATAAATTGGGTCGTATCACATCCTTGGAATTAACCAAAAAGATGTCACCAATATACATGTGGTTCGTTGGTACGTAAACACAGTAAAGTTCTTCTTCACCCGTATAGTTCTGTCATGAAGAGGTGAAAATAAGATAAGTACAAGGACAGTACCTGAAGTAAGATAGAACATAGCAGGAAACATAAGTTCAAATGTGAAACTGATATATGAATTAACGAACTGCAAATATATATTTGATATGAGAGTTATAGACATAGCTTTTATCAATTTTATGATGTTACGTTGCAAAATCGGGAACCAATTTGTTTTCGTTCCAAAACATATTTTATGAAATGTTTTCTTAGAAGCTTAGGAAAATTTTAATGACTAATAAAAGTAATGGCAAAAGCAGTGATGATGCAAGCGGATGTTTGTGGGAGATAGATAACAGTCTAAACCAAATCACAATATAAAGAAGTCCAAAATATAACGACATTACGAATAGCTCTCAATTAACCATCCTGTCCCCGAAATGCCTGCTTGGATTGCAACTAGACAATATTTCAACACCGTGCACTGCATAGAGAACATTTGCTACAGAAAATACTACAAAAGCATCTATTGCTGAGGAAAAGAAAAAGACAAACAAACACAAATCAAATGCCTACATAATGATATAGGTAGGATTGTCGGAAGACTAAAACCTCTGTCATGCAAAACCAATGTCTTTTAGATCTGGACTAGAAGTACAGATGCAAAAGTTGCCGATCTTGTTTGTCTGCCTACTAAGAGTAAGCCTCACACCCAATGCCTTTTAGAACGACATAAGGTTTTTAAATAAAGCCTGTCTATATCACATGCCTTTTTACACAGAAGTATTCTCAGACATATTACATGAAGGAGAACATACACACCTGAAGA
The DNA here is from genome assembly GCA_024699735.1 of Posidonia australis. NCBI lineage: Eukaryota > Viridiplantae > Streptophyta > Magnoliopsida > Alismatales > Posidoniaceae > Posidonia > Posidonia australis. The sequence goes on from JAMKQA010089831.1 coordinate 7,469, forward strand.
ACAACGGATGAGGTTATGAATCCAAATGCATACTCTCCAATGCGGGGATGCCTTATAATAGCAACTTCCTTAAAGGCTTGACTATTCTGGTCTGCAAGTCCAAATTTTTAACAATGCAGGTTAAATTCACATAAAAGAAAATGTCATCTGCCCCCGGGGGGCGCGGGGCTGGGGGCATGCGTGTGGGGTTGTTGTTGGATACCTGGTGAAATGGCAGAGCTAATTTGTTTGGATGCATTATAAATATGACGAACAAATGGCATCCGCTTGATGAACCATTCCCCAAGACCAAGGACAGATGCTCCCAGCCAGGATGACATGAACACACCCACCAAGAAGATGAATGTTATGGAAGTTATGAAACCAAGTCCTGAACCAAATAATTCTTTTGAATCAATTCCAATTTCCTTAAAAAAAATAATAACAATTTTATGTAGGAAAGCACGACACCGACTAATAGCATGAAAGAGGAAAGTATAGACTAATGAGGAATGTGATGCAGACAATGTAGTATAAAAGACAAACATTGATGCTTCTCATGGAAATTTAAAAACTAGCTTCTAAGATTACTTTGTATTCTTAGGAAAAAAGAATGCTTAGAGAATTATGAAATAACAAATACTAAACAAACATTTTTTAATTCTTCAAAAAAAAAGTCTTTTTAGAATACTAATACTAGACAATTCTCTAAACAGGCATTTAGAAAGCTTTGGCATTACCGAAGATATTAATTCCAAGGTGTGCATAGATTGGAGAGAAAAATCCATCCACGAAGTGAATGAACCACCATGTGATATAGAAAGTGATTGCTATTGGAAGCAGAATGACACTGAAATAAGAGAAAACAAACAATTACAGAAGATATGAGTTAATAAATGAAACGTTTTCTCTAGCTATGCATGCTAAAGCTTATGTAAGCCTCAATGAACATAGAACCTATTGAAAACACACTGCTCTGCTTAATATCAAAATAACTTCATGCTTTTGCTGAACCGATGACACTGTAGGAAGAGAAAACAAAAAACTGATAGAAGATGAGGTTAATAAATGTAACACTTCATCTAGCTAGGCATTATAAAGCCTCAGCAAGCATAAAAATATGTTGAAAATAAAAGTTCTTTTATCTAAAATTATTTCCAACATAAACGTCACTTTTTGTTGAGCCAACTTTCAATTTGAATTTTAAAAGTAAAAAGAAAAATTGACTGGTAAATTTCATCAATCACTGGTTCGCAAGTGATAGGTTTTGTACTATTGTCTATATGATTGCACCATGTGCATCTCAATCTACTAGTTTATTTGGCAAACCATTTATAGCAAATTTACATCTACATCAATTAGTAATATCTAAAATTCCTTGTCAAATTTTAATACACTTACAAACAGGCAAACTAAACATACTCGTCACTGTTTTATTTGGAAAACAATCCACGTTTATGGCAAATTAATGTGATAGTTTTTTTCAAGTTTTAGACGTGTACATGACATAGACTGAGTCATCAAGCACAATCTTTATCCATCTGCACATTTTGGTTGTTATGTAGTGAAAAACTAACTATAAGGAAAGGGGGAAATTTGACCACTTACTCTCAGTTGGTTAGTGAAGCAAGCAGAACATGAATAATTTTCTACTTTCCCTTCTCATGATTTAAAAGTTGAATATCATTTCATTTTAATCAAGCTTCTTTATGTTATAGGACCTCAGAAAGATGATAAGTTGTGACTTCGAGAGAAGCCTTCTAATCTTTAAGGAGAACAGCAAACGGCTACTATTAATTTGTACAGAAAAATATATATTGTTAAATATCATGAACTTGTAGATTGCTAATCATTTCAAAAACGAAGGAAATGAAGAAAAAAGAGGACAAGGGCCTAACCATCCAGTCATGAACTTCTTTGAAGCCCAACTCCGAATGACTTTATAAAATGCCTGCAGAGTTAGCATACGATTCAGTTAGTATCATACCTAGGCACCTTCTTTTTTTTATGTTACTTCCAAGCAATTAGCAAACCATAGAACCAGAAGTTCTTAATTTAAGTGATGATACCAGCAAGGATACCAGGATAACCAAAAATTATTAAAGGTGGATTTGTTTAATAGCAGCAATTGAGTAAGCAAATGATAGGGTGTGACTTTTTCTTGGTTGAAATGTTACTGACGTGAATTGAATTCTCTAGTTATGATAAGAAAGTACCAAGATAGAATAAATTGTCCTGAAAACTGAAGTGGCCTCTGAACTTTCTCAAAATCCAACAGGTTGCAACTGAGTAGAGAGATTTAAAAAAAATAGAAGCATGACGACACAGGATCCATCGGGTTCCAATGAACAGTCAGCACTTAAAATCTAATTTTGGCCAGATCAACCAACAAAGCTCCACCTCCACAAACCCCAGCTTGAACATAACAGACATACATCCCTCAGACCACCCAAACCAAACAAAATACATAATTCCTCTTCAAAAAATGATGGTAACCAGTGCTAATCTCTTCATTTTCTTCCGAATGATTTCTCAATATAAATAAACTTGGTAATCATCCAGAGCTCCCATGGTTGTTTCCCAGCAACGACTACCAAGAAACGTTCTTTTCCATCAGAAACGTGGATTTGCCGACTACCCAATCCCAAAGTCCAGCCCTTTCGGACAAATCCAACCAAACCCAAGACGGAAATGCTAAAGTTGCAGTCAGCCCATCAAAAATCCCACAAGAAGAAGAAAAAAAAAGCCCAACTTTTGACCGAAAACTAGGAGAAAGTTGACCTCGCGGCCGGAGCTGTGGTTGGGGGCGGAACTGGAGGACGAGGAGGCCTTGGAAACGAGGTCGTCATCGTCGTCGTTGGCGGGGTGATCCGCGACGGGGATGAGAAGCTCCCGATCTCTGCTGTCCCTGCTCGCCATCGAAACCAGTGACGACTTCTCGTCGCCCATGTGATGGTGGTGATAGTGGCGATGATGATGAGGCAGAGCGAAACGACCACCACTCCCACTCCCTCCACCACCACACTTTCCCCCTTTCCTCTCTCCCGATGTGAATGTGATCGAAGAGGAGGAGAACAATATCGTCAACTCGTCACAAAATCGCAATATGGGGTTTTCTTGGGGTGTAGAAGAGAAAACGTCTTCTTTGACCATTTGCAAGTTTGACTCATTTTTTTGGGGGGCTTTTTGAAAGAAAAAGTGAAACTTAAGCTCATTAAGTTACATAATTGAAGATTTACAGGTGAGTTTGGTTGTGTTTATTAGGAATGCAGGTGTAGTTATTACTAATTCTACTACTTGAGAGTTGAAATTAGAAGTGTTTTACATCCCATCGTAGAATTCTAAAGAATTCTAAAAGAGAGAAAAATGATACTTTTACGAGACAAAGTGTCAATTATATTGGTCAGTATTGTTAACTACCATTTCATATACAGATGTATGTGGGGATGGTTATAAACCTATTGAAATTTAAAAAAAGAAATAAAAAATTCTTAAATTCCAAGAAAATTTTGTATTTGTATTTTTTCAACTCAATTGTACTAAATCCTGAATTTATATATTTTAGACCTTTTCTTCAAGTCCAATGATCTTAATTTGGTGACACTCTCACAGCCAACAAGCTCACATATTAAAAATTGAGCACACTCCCAAAAAGACATCTTAAAAGCACACAAATAATGTTCCAAATAATAAGATCTCCATGTAGAATGATATATTTGTGAGTCTCACTTGAATGATAAGGTCCACAAATGTGTATGTATTTGAAAGAAGAAAAAAATCTATGGACTTTTAATGCAACAACACATTTCCAATGTGAGCTTTTTGTCTAAAAACACTCATTAAAAGTTGTATTGTCGTCAATATGTACCTTACTCAAAAAATTGTCTGTATATACTTAATAACTCAAAAATCTTACCTGTACACACCTATTGTCAGCTGTCGTCTAACTCTGTTGAGTCTCCATACCTGACCTATGGTTAACTCATAGGAAATGACCAACTTACCCTTCATCTAAAAAATCCTAATTGGCTATTACTATCACCCTATTTACTTATCTTATAGTCTTTTGATTCACTTGGAAACGTTGGTTGCTGTCGTTGACTGCTGTTACTGTCAAGTGTTGTAAGACAATCATCACTGTTAAAAGTAACAAGATTGTGTGTATGTGGATTTAGAAGTGTGATGATGTTATCAATGTTTCTATGCTCGTCAACAATATTTGTGATCGTCACTCATTAATTTGTTATACTAGTTGACAAGATACCTTTGGGGAAATGTGAATATTGATGTGATGTGGGTTTTAGATTCACTGAATTGACGCTAGTATGTCATCCAACGACGTCCTCGTGTTACGTAATGTATTTCTTCCTTCAAAATAAACAAACAAATCTAAATTAATCTATGTGTGCAATAAACAAATCAGGGAAAAATAGTAAATAACATAAATAGATGCAAATAATACTCATCGAGGGTGATTCTTTGCATAAATATGCAATGACATATCTAAGAAATGTAGTAATACTAAAAAGTAAGAAAATGAGAATGAATATTCCCTTCACCCTTGATGCTAAATGACATGCGATGAAGAAGTAGAATCACGGACAGAATTCTGGAGTCGTGTCTCTCTCAGAGTAGACATAATCTCCTTGAATCTTGATTTTTCTCATAGAGATTTGACAGTATGTGGCTTTGGATCCCTCAAAATCTCTCCTTTATAACACTCAAAAGATACTCTAGGATCTTAGATCTAAGTCCTTTTTTTTCCTCTTTTCAAATTCCCTTTTACAAATTTTCGAGCCCCCCTTTCTTCATATTTTAGAGCCTCCCTTTTTCAAATTCCTGGAGCCCCCATTTCTTCATATTTCCGGAGCCTCCTTTTAACCTTAGGTTTAAAGGTGTTTTTATATAATATTTTTCAACGTCGTCTTGTTAAAAAAACGAGTAAATCTTATTTTAAATTTAAATTTAAATTTGACAATGACTTAAAATATCGTTTTTGAAATCAATTAAATTTAAGTTTAATTGATTTAAAATACGATATTTTAAGTCGTCATCGCACAAAGCAGTGACAACCACTGCTTTAAAATACGATATTTGTTTTTCTTAACACAAAAAATATTGGTTTTCAATTAGTTGTTGATGACACAGGCGTTGAATTTTAAAATGTAAATTATTTCATATTTAAATCCCAAATTAATTTGTTATGAACCTAGAAATCGCTTACAACTTAATATCCATTTTCAAAATTTTTTACTGTAACAAAAATCTATTTTATAATGAATTTTGAATTTAAACACAAACTTACTAATTAAATAACCTAAATTTAAAATAAATATCTTCTATAATTTCATAAAGGATGTTATTTAATTTTGTAGATGTTTTGGTATTGATTCAAATTCATAACTACTTAGATATTTTGCATTTCAAATAAATATTTTGGTATTGATTTATCATCACATTTTAATATTATTTTAAATTAAATATGGTTATAATATTTAAAAAATGTGATAACTTAACCTAAGATTTCAGTTTTTATCTAGCATGGAAATATACAATATTAAAGTCGACGTAATCAACTTTCTAGAATTTTCCCAATTAGTTGCTATTTTTAAAAGTCTATAAATATATATTTTAGAAGATCATATACTTAATTGCTAAGAAAATTGTAGAAATATTAATTATCATGGGAATAATATTAAAACTTTTTTGAAAAATCCTAGATAATATATTAAAGCTCAAAACGATCAAATATTACGTGAGAAATTTCCAAGATATTTGTTGCCTATTGTGGTGACAACGAGCTCTATTGCCAACATTGGCAACAAATCCTATTGCCTATCTTACAGGCAATGAACGTGTTTTTTTTTCCAGTTTTCCATCTAATTTCTGCATTAATCCAACGTGATGTATTAAAAGTCCGAAATAATTTCAAAAATTATTCATGATCAAGGTACTCAAACTTACCATTAATTTGAGCTTAACGAAAGTATTAACTCTGTCACAACTAACAAACTTACATTAAGTAATGTTTTTAAAAAGATTCTGAAAAATATGGAGGAAATGTTAAATATACTTAGTTATGTGATTTTAGATGCTTCAAAGTTTCCTTTCCTTAATTCACTCTCGAGAATGCGAAAATAGAATATCTACAAAAATCAATGGTGACTAAGGCTAGTGGAACTAGAGCATTGGTGGTATAGCCTGATGATGGTGGAAAGGCAACCTCGGCCAACGATGATTGGTAGATCAAGATTAGTTTCAGAATAATTTAGGAGCTTCCCTCCTAGTAATTTGGAATCAACCCAATTGATTATTGCTTAGGGTGATTGTACTATTTAGGACTTAGATTTTTTATATTCTTCTTGATTTCAGTTAGGGTTTCTTTTGGATTTCACTATTTAGGGTTAGAATTATTGTTTTGGTCGTTTTTTTCCCCAACCTACTAAAGATTGCTCATTGGTTTTTTCCATGTACGTAAGAGAGCCCACAGGTGTCAAAATCAAAACTTGTAGGCAACACAAAGGTGTGGGAATAATCTCAAGCTACAAGAAAGTGTGGGAAAATCCCACTCAACACGAAAAGGACAGGTATCGAACCCACGACCAAAGGAATAGTGGAGGAGGCTCTTCGCAACCGTGTTGGTTGTGTTTTGGTCATTTTCTTTACAATCAACTTAATTAACGTTTTCATATTCTTTTTTTTAAAGTAAAAAGTAATCTTTCATTAATAAACAAAAAAAGATTATAGCAAAAACTCCTAGGAACATATCTCACTAGAGTTGAGCAAAAGTACAGAACATCAAAAAAGATAGAACATCAGGCAAAGTCTGCCTCCAAGTCCACAAAAAAACCTACGAGTGGGCCCACATTTAGCACGAAGCCAACCAAACCATCACGGACCACCCGAAGGAAGCAACAAAGAATAATCCTTGCACATGTGTTTCTTCCTCCTACGTCCAACCACAGCAACATCAGCGTCATAATACAACACATCCACACTAGGAGCCCTTTCACTCGCATAGTTCTCTTCCTTAACAAATCCACCACCAAAGACTTCCTCGAATTTAGAAGAATGCTCCTGGAGTTTGAGGGAACCACGGGCCTCATAGTAGAGCACGTCCTTAGGTGTAATAACTGCATGCATCTCATCCGTACCATATTGTGCATCCTTAGAGATCTTTATGAAGTGCCTTCGGTTCATGTGTTTCACCACAGGGAAAAAGATCCTCCTCACCCGATGGTTTCTCATTCTGTTGGTTGGATGATTCATACATGGCAGTAATTGGTAATTGGTTGCACCCAATGAGTAGCCACGGCCTCAGTACGCTCCTCCCTGTCATCTGTCCCGACATCAACGTGAGGGGTTTCCCCTTCCACTGTCTGAGGAATGTCCTCAGAGTTAGGTACAAAAGTGGCATCCCCACCTACGTCAACACCTACCATGTCCCGTGATGCCCCTAGAAGAGCATTGATAGCTTTAGGTTTAGTAGTAGCTTAACCACCCTCTGATCCAGCAGCATCAAGCACCACAAGACCCGACCCATGATCCAGAGTGCACTCCATGTCCGACACATCCGACATAGATGACAAACAAGCCTCTTTGTTCTCCACACGTACCTCAAAGTGTACACACTTTTCAGATTTTTTTTGGAGCCTTTCTTTTTGGATTTCCTCCTCCTCTTCTTGTTCTCTCCATTCATTGTTCATGCATCGCTATTTGTTTGAAGTTGGAACGTTTTAGCAACCCACTCTTTTGTAGAGACCTAACCTGACTCTAGCCTTACTGATTGAGTAGTCCCCTTAGGACAATTGGCAGGTAGATGTCCCAATGCAACATAGTTGTGGCACTACAAGAAAATCGACATTTAGCGAGGATAATATTCCTCGCAACGTCCTCGTAAAGTCCTCGCAAACTGCTCGCTAGACAATATAACGAGGATGTTGCGAGGAATAATTGTCCTCGTAGCTACGTACATCGTTAAATCAATACTGCAAGGATATATCCTCGTAATGTGCTTGTGTGAATCTAGCGAGGACATTACAAGGAATTATTTCCTCGTAATGTCATCGCCATATCCTCGTAACTCCTCGGTAACTCGTCGGTAAGTGTTCGCTAAATATAATGCGATTGTATGGTCGTTCCAGTTTTAGCGAGGACAATTCCTCGCAAATTGCTCTCTAAGTGCTCGCTAAATATCGTTATTTTTGCGAGGAAATGTCCTCGCTATGTCCTCGCTAATACTGGGCAGTAAAAAAAAAAA